>VDFB02269688.1:0-61786 GCA_007258455.2 Sequoia sempervirens | reverse complement strand
GATTCCATCCATCATCATTGAAGCTTAGCTAGGTTATGTAGGTTTTTAGCTTGGAGCACTCATCAAACATCAACAAAGTGGATCAATTATTATCAACACATCAAGCTTCCATCATAGGAATTGGGAAAGGGCCAATTTTCACATCAAATTGGCACCAATTCCCCCATGGGATCAAGAGTTTTCTCATTTAATTAGATTCAATCTCTCTTTTTTATTTATTATTTTATTCTTCATTGTTTTTCCTAATTTGAACTTTGGAAATGGATTTCATGGGGAATCCTTGTTCTTGATTGCATTCTATAATCTAATGTGTTTATTCTTATTGTTTTGCAGGTATTGGGATTGGGGTTTGTACATTTGGTGCTAGGAGGGCATAATCTCATTTTTAATCACTTTTTTCTAAAAATTCCGCATTTTTTTTTGTGCACGGGAAAATTCCAAAGCTGGAAGCTCGACGTCATTTTTTTAGCACCGCTAACAAATCAAACTCTGATGCTTTAGCCATCCTGTCTTTTTTTTTTGAATTTAAATTTTAAATAGCGACACTAAGGAAAAGTGTGACACAATTGAGCTCACTGGTCTGGGCACAGAGCACCGATGACTGGTAAGTGGCGTTGTACAACACCAATGAGAAATCAAATTGTGATGCAGTCACGGGTTGCGCTGCTGGCAGGGAGTAAAAATTTGAAATTTTATTTTAGCTTGTGCTTTTTGATAAATGATAATTTTATCTTCTATTTTCTACTTTTTAACCTTTGTGTTTTGCAGAATCTAATGGGTTTTCATTCTTGTAGGTTGGATGAATTGAAAATGAAAGAAGGAGAATCATGATGGTGGTATTTGTCCAAATCAAAGTGTTTTTAAACACTTTAGTGTTTTCTCAACACTCTTAGGAAAATGTTATTTCTTTTTGCTTAGGACACTAATTTTTTTGGGGATTTAAAAATAACCCTTTCAATTTTCGTGAAGGCTTAAAACAACTATTAGGAATACAACTTACTAGAGTTTTTTTTTTGGTTAACAATTAAATAAAGTAACTCTCATTTATCTTTTGGTGCTTTAAAAATAATTCATAAATACTTTGTGGCTCTAAAATGAACATGTGTTATTTTGTTTTGTGATGGATTACTTGAACTAAATTCATTGGAAAAGGACATATGTGCTTCTTTCGTGCTTTATAGTGATCTTGAGAATCAAAAGGCCTTTTTCATGATTTTAGGTTGAGATAAAGCAATCACCTCCACACTTCGTTTTGGGTTTAAAATTGAACAAAATCTTGTGCGATTGTGAATGAATTTATTGCATGTGTTCTCCCTTTGTTTCTAAACAAGGGTCGATCGAACTATGAATAATTTTATTTGCTTTTGTTTATCTTAGAGGACCTACCTTGGGGAAAAAGTACTCACCCAAGGGAGCGACTCAACCAATAACACTTTGAACTCGAGAGTATTTCCAACCGGGATATAAATGTGGGTATTGGAGTAAACGCCAATATCATGTGGTTGATTCTACCGAGATGGATCTGAAAAGGGAATCTTGTCATAGGGGTCAATCTCCACGAATGTAAATTCTAAAGTAAAACTCTTGTTTGTAGTGGCTAGTTAACCCATTCAATGATTTTATCAAAGTGGTGCATTGGAACTTAAATTCCAAGAAGTTACTTGCCATGTCTGATCTTGGTTAAAGTATAGAGGTTAAGACTTCATTCTTAACATACATTTATACTCTTTCCTTGGTTGCATGTAAAATCATCCTTTCTTCTATGAAGGGCATGAGGCAAGCCCACCAAGAAAAATGTACCAATTGAGCTAGGGTTTTATATTGCTTATGAGTCAAAAAAATTTCTCGTTCGAAAACATTGGGAAGCAAAAACTTAACATCATCATCCAAATTTCAAACCCTTTGGGAGACAAATACAATTGACTCAATTCATGTGTTATTGCTTTCCCTTTGGATTTTATCCTCAGAGGTTTCTAAACACTTGGGTTACATCTCAATTTTTCTACTAAAGTTAAACAATAGGTAACCCTTGCCTTAAGTTCATCAAATTTCCACATAATGTACCTTGTGGGATTTGAAGAAATTAAGACATTGGACATATAGTTTGGAAAACTAATCAAAAAAGGGTTTTTGGTAAAATAAAGTCACTAAGAAAAGAGAACAAAATTGACTCTCACATGTGTTGAAACCTCATGATTTCCAACAAGGTCAAAATCCCAAAACCAAAGTCCTTGATTCAAAGTGAAATTTAGAAATCACACCCAAAGGATCGTCAAGAAATATCAAAGAAAGTGTAATCAAAATCAATAAATCAAGATAAGAAAAAAATTCACAAGGTTCTATAGGGTCATTTCTTTGAATAATCCTGAAATGTATTCTCAATTTGAACTACTTCTTAGTTATAGAGGTCCTTAAAAGCATTGCATGTTCTTCAATACCGAGGTTTAGGCAAAAAAAGTGTATTTTTTAGGTACATCTTAGGATCAAAATAAATAAAAAATCCTTTCTCATCCATCCTTCAAACATCAAACCAAAAAAAAAATCATCCCATCATCACCTTTTGAGAAATCTTTAAATTATCCTCCATGCTAGGCTTTTTGGAAAAAATCAAAATTATCAAATCCTTGAGACAAAATCCTTGAAATATTTATCAAATCATCTTTGGCTAGGTATGTGTAGATGAATCCTTTTGCATATTATTAGTCAAAGTTATCAAACCATCTTGTTTATCTAGGTATATGTGGATGCATCATTCTTCATATACTTGGCTAAATTATCATCTTGTTTTGAATAGGTGTGGGTAGATGCATCCTTCTCCCTACACATATTCAAATTATCATCCTTTGAGAAAATTTATTCCTTAAGATAAATCATCCAACATTTTAGAATCTATTTGTTCAAAATCAAAGCAAACCAAAATCAATCAAGTCAAGGACAATCCCAAAATCAAAAATTGAAATCTAAAAACATATCCAAAAGCCCCAAAAGTCTAGCATTCCTCTCAAGATTTATCAAAATATCAAAACATCCACATCATTCATCTCTTGCATCATCATCATATCACATTTTGATTCTCAAAACATCCTAAAAAAATTCTCTTTGTGCATAAAATAAAGATCAATCCAAACAATTAGAGATTCATCTCCCATATTCTTGAAAATTGATCCTTGTTTTATGGTTCAAACTAGATCTCAATACAATAATATGGAATCTGACAAAGAAACACCCGCTTCAAGCTACCTAAGCAAAACAAACGTTGAAATGAATCTAGTCGAATCAAGCAATCCTTTGACTATCTCATCATCACAAAACCCACAAGAGGAAATCCAAGGAAAAGATCTCACCTTTGGGATGTCGCATGAAGAAATAATCGAAATGCTCCAAAATCCAAAAAACCATAAGATCATCAACATCATGATGATGCTTAACCCTTCACTATACATGCTTGAACTAGCTAAACAAGGGTCCAAATTACCTTCCGATTTCAACGTGAGTACTATAGTGGAGACATATTTTCCCCCAATATCATCTACACCCCCATCCCAAAGCATCACTCAAAACATTTCTCAAATCACAATGTATTTTTCTCCAACTCAACCTAATGTGAATAAGGGAAGTACATTCTCAATGCTATTCAAACACATCCCCTTGTTAATAATCAAAACTTGGATGTAAATACCATTTTGAAAAAAAACATAACCCAAAATCCATATGACCCTCTTACTTTCCATAATCCTAATGATCCATCATCATCATCCTTCCACACAACACCCCATAACTCTCTCCTCACAAATTCACAAGAGGGTGACATGTTCGGACCTAGGGGCATTTTTGACATCACACCCCTCACATTTCCACCACTTCCACCATTTCCATCATCATCCACACCGCTCCTTGGATTAGGGATTCCCCCTTTACCAAGTGTTAACCAAACCAACATCCCAAATATCAATCAAAACATCACGCAAAACTTGTCATCAATATCGCAACAATAGATGCCAACTACACAAGCAATTATGACATCATCAAACACTCCCCTAACATTTCAAAGCATGGTATCTCAAGGGCCAATCACATAAAAAACACCATTTACCACCAACATGACAACACCATTCACCACTCAAATCATCAACATGACATCGCTGCTCACCACTGCCACAAACACCATTCTGAATCCACCACCACCCCCACCACCACCAACTTCCAGCATATCAAGCCAATACAACATGGTATTGCAAGAAGCTCAACAAGATGATTTTCAAAGGGCATTCCTAAAAGTGCAAGAAAATAAGTTGCACAACTAGTTGTTCAACAAGCCACTCAAGCTACAAAAGTTACCCAAGCAACCCAAGCCACATTATAGGCACAACAGGCTACACAAGCCCAAGCATTCTTACAACAACAACAACAAGTTGTACAAGCTGCAAAAGCACAATCACAAGCCTAAGCACAAACCCAAGCCCAAGCCCAAGCACAAGCACAAGCACAAGCCCAAGCACAAGTAGCTCAAGCCCAAGCTCAAGCACACGTCCAATATCAAGCACAACAAGCACAAGCACAAGAACAACTTCTTGCACAAAAACAACCAGCACAACTGCAAGCATACCAACAAGAAATAAAGAAATATCATGAGCAGCAAGAAGCAACCCAATTGGAATCCCAACAACAAGCGTTGTTGGAACAACAAGAAGCACAACAACATGAAATCCTAGCACAACAACAACAAGATCAACAAGAAGCATTGTTCATACAGTAGCAAGTGCAAGCATAGCTAGCTCGACAAAATGTGCAAATACCATCAAACAACCCACCCATTCAACCAACAATCGAAACACCCCAAAATACCTTCATCCCACCCCTTGATCCACAAAATGACGTAACAACATAAATCAGGTTGTTCTCACAACAAGTACTCAATCTTCAATTAGGGTGAACCAAAAAAACACCAAGCAACTTGTGTCCCTATCCATTTGATAGGAGCCTTGTGATGAAACCATTCCCCAAGGGATTTAAGATACCCAAGTTTGACAAATATTGAGGGACAAGAAACCCTGATAATCACATTAGGGAATTCCAGGTACATTGCATGGAAGTCACATACGATGATACTTATTTGATGCGGCTATTTCCTAGGAGTTTGGCTGGCCACGTTATGGAATAGTTTTCTCGTCTACCAATAGGCATTAGAAAATTCCAAGAAATAATAGATGCATTCATTAAAAATTATGCATGCAATATCCCAATGGATGTTAGTCTAGAAGAACTCTCAATTCTAAAGTAAGGTAAGAATGAGTCATTCACTTCATTCCTACAGCGATGGGGATCCAAAGCCAATCGAAGGAGGTGGACCATGCTTGAGGAACAACAATTTTGCACCATCATATCCAAAATTGATGGCCTCTTGGCATTTCATCTCAAGGTACAAGGGATTACCACATATGATTAGTTGATATACAAGGTGCTCAACATCGAATGAGCCCTTATGACTCAACCCACATGATCAACTTCATACCTCGAACAAAAAAACCACCCACCCACCAATTACAACAATAAACCTCACACATGGGAAAGGAACAAAAATGTTACTAATGATGGTGTCATCGATGCCAAGGTTGTCATTAGTGCTCCTCGCCAAAATACACCTGCATCACAAATCCAAATCCAACACCAAAATAATCATTAGACAACACAACAACCAAACCACAATTCGACAATTAACAATCTCAATGATCAAAGGGGACCACCCCAATGGAACAAAAATTACCCCAAACAAAAATACACTACTTTGGGGGAACCACTTGAAGTCATAATGAAGAAGCTGATAAATGAAAAACTCATCAAAGCTCCTACTTTTGAGAATTACCAAGAACTGGATGTGAAACCTCCTTAGTATAATGAAAATCAACTCTATGAATTCCATAAAATCAAAGGCCATACCATGAACAGTTACATGAGATTAAAAAACATAGTTCAAGATCTCATCGATCAAAGGATTATAAATGTAGAACAACCAATGGGAAACCAAGATCTTAAGATATACACGAATCCGATCCCTAACCATGGCAATAAAGGGAATAATAATAACACCGATAAAGGGAAAGGAACTCAGACAAATATGAATCATGTGTAAGAAACTATTGTCGCCTCCTTAGATGAATATTGTACAGTCATCACCATCAAAGGTGCCCATGCCAATTGTGGAGTCACCGCAAGAGGTGGCAAAGTTACCATCATAGGATCATCCCAGCCAAACAAAATCCCTTCATATAGATCTGTCCCTAATGGCTACAATGTCCTAGAGCAACTCAAAAGAACGCCAACACAAATCTCCATCATGGAGTTTCCAAAAATCTCATTTTCCCATAAGAAAATCCTTGAGGAAGTGTTGGCTTCATCCACTGTCCTCGCCGATCTTGATGTAGAACAATTCCAAGCTATGGTCAGAAATATCATTATGCCAAATCTCCTCGCATTCTTTGACCAGGATTTCCTCACTAAACCATCTCACAGCCGAGCGCTTCACTTAGAAGTCATATAACATAAGAGAAAAGTCAAAATGGTCTTAGTGGATGGAGGTGCGGGTTTGAATATATGTTCTCTCAACCTCATCAAACAATTGAAAATCTCAGAGGATTCTATTGACAAAGGAAATGGTATCACAATAAGAGCATATGATGATCAAGAAAGAGTGTCCAAAGGCACGATCAAACTCCCTATTCAAGTAGGGTCGACTATCATGGAAACCACTTGTCAGGTCTTGGACCTTGACTTACCATATAACATCCTTCTGGGAAGTCCATGGATTCATACAATGAAGGAAGTTGCATAAACTTTCCATCAATGTGTGAAATTCACACATGAGGGACAAGAAGTTACCATCCATGGATATCTCAAACCCTTCTCATATTGAAAAATCCTTGAAGAAAAGTACTATAAAATCCCCTAAGTACTAAAAAATGATGAGGGACCATCTACACCATACATTGATCCCGCCACTCTCGCATCCACTTCTACAATAGACACCCGTCACTCCCACCATTCCCACCATCTCTGACATTAAGCTCATCATCCAAGATAATGGTTGTGGAAACTACAAGCTCCCTAACAATGCTTTTGTGATTAGAGAGTTACCATAATCTCCTAGATCACGGGGACATCCACAAGAAAATGAAGCCTCCACATCCCAAACATCTCCTGGAGACTATCCTAACTTTACAAGTTGGGGAGATCTTGGCCAAGAAGTTATTGAGGTAGATCCATCTCAAATGCTATATCAAGATGAGAGACTAGTAGCTGATTTACCAATGGATGACAAAAGCAAGGGTCTGCAAATGATACTCGCAATGGCCAATGACATAAATCAAAGACTGGGGAGAAATGACAATGGGCTTATAACACCTATCATTCTAGAGACGCGAGTAATAAAAAATCTTGGCCTTGGATGTACCCCTCTGATTATAAACATACGTGTCCAAAGTTCTTCAGATAGAACGGTTAATAATCCTCCTCAGCCAACCACAATAGAACTACGATTACTAGTATCCATAGGTAGAGTCATAGATAACTTTACATTTGATATAAGTGATGTTTGTAGTAGTACTAATGATGAGGACCCCACATCTAATTTACCTAGGCTTTTTGAGGACACCACTCTTTGCATGATTAGCACCCTATCTTTTGAATCAGACCACCAAAATCATGAAATCCACCTAGTATACCCCCAACTCATCAACTATGACCAACGAGGACCACCAATTCTTGATACATTCAAAAATGATGAGGCACTCTTAGAATTCATGGGACTACGGGATAACATTCCATATGGGGATCACAAAGCAGGGTTCATAATTGAGCTAGATACACATGCCTATTACGGGGAAATGATTGAATCCCTTAGTCACAAAAGTGAAAACCACACTCTAGCACTCTTGGACCAGAAAAAAGTAAAAAGAAAGGATCCATCCAATGGTGAAAAACTCTTCGAGGAACCTAAGGATGGGGGATTAAATCTTCCTTCTAGAGCTATTCATCAAGAAAAATTAGCAGTCCTGGAAAAAAGGTACAATCCGGTCAATCTAGGAATAGAGGAAACCCTGCATATCACATTCTATGCGAAGTCATTACTATCAGAGGAACAGGAGCTCTTAGCAGCCTTCCTAAGACAAAGACAATAAATTTTGCATGGAGTTATGCTGACATGCTAGGACTTGATCTAGAAATCATGGTCCACCACTTAGTAGTATATCTAGAAGCAAATCCTGTTAAATAAAAGGTTCGAAAAATGCACCCTCAGATCACCTTATTGGTCAAAATGGAGCTAAAAAGCTATTAGATGTAGGATTCATTCGACCGATAGATTATTTAGAATGGGTGGAAAACTTGGTACCTATTTCAAAACCTGATGGGGGCATCATAATCTGCATAGACTTTAGAGACTTGAATAAGGAATGTCCAAAAGATGACTTCCCACTTCCAAACATTGACATGATAGTGGATATGATGACCGACATGAAAAGTTGTCACTAATGGATAGATTCTCAGGATACAATCAAATCATGATAGCTAAAGAGGACCAACATAAGACGACATTCACTTGTCTATGGGGGACTTACTGCTGGAACATGATGCCATTTAGCTTAAAGAACGCAGGAGCAACATACCAAAGGGACACAACATTGATATTCCATGATATGATCCATAAGATGGTTGAATATTATGTTGATGATATTCTAGCCAAATATAGAAAGAGAAACGATCACATAGCAATCCTACAAAGTCATATTAAACCCAAAGAAGTGCGTCTTTAGCATACAATCAGGTAAATTGCTAGGATATATAGTGTCAATGAGGGGTATTGAGGTAGATCCAACAAAGGTAAAAGAAATCCTTGAAATGGAGGAACCAAAGACATTAAAGAAATTAAGAGGTCTCCAAGGAAGGCTCCAATCCATTAGAAGATTCATAGCACAACTGGCAGACAAACATAACCCATTTTCTCACCTACTCCACAAGGGAGTAGAGTAAAAATGGGATACCAAGAGTGAAGAGGAATTCAATAAAATCAAAGAATATCTATTGACACCACCAGTCTTAATGCTAACAATCCAAAGAAAACCATTGAATCTCTACGTATAAGCAACAATAGTAGCCCTTGGAGCTCTCTTAGCTTAGCATGACGAAAATGGAATAGAAAGGGCTATCTATTACATCAGTAGAACAATGGTTGGGCATGAGCTAAATTACTCATTCATAGAGAAAGCATGCCTAGCGGTAGTGTTTGCATCATAGAAATTTAGACATTACATGTTGGCACACAAAATAAAACTCGTTGCCAAAATTGACCACCTCAAATATCTATTATCAAAGGAAATGCTCATGGGAAGAATGGACAAATGGGTGATGATACTATCATAATACGACATTGAATATGTGGAGTGGAAGGAAATCAAAAATCAATTCATAACATATCAACTTGCAGAAGCACCAATTTATTAAGAGAATCCTCTAATCTCAGAGTTTCCAGATGAATCTATTTTTAATCTCAATATAGCTGACCACTGGAAATTGTACTTTGATGGCTCATACACACAACATGGATTAGGAGCTGGATATTATTTATCACCCCACAAGGGGATTGCATACCAAGGTCCTACAAACTGACATTTCCCTACACTAATAACATTACAGAATATGAGGCCTTAACCATAGGCCTCAAAATAGTAGTGTAGTGGAACATTATAGCTCTCAGAGTATACAAAGACTCTCAATTGATAATAAATCAAGTAAACGATGAATACCAGACCAAGGACGACAAGATCACTCCACACTAGAAATTGGTGGAGACTCTCAAAGAATCCTTCATCAAAATCACATTTGAGCAGATTCCTATAACCAACAACAGAGCAATAGATGTCATGGCAACAATTGAGTCCTTACTGGATATCCCCCACAACGTTCCAAGGTATGAATTCCTAATAAAGCAACTTCTCATTCCTACATTCAAGGTACCATAATCAAAATTCGTGTGCGAAATCATTGGTCTCGGTGATCCTTGGTACCACAACATTTATACATACCTTCGAATAGGAGTCATACCCACCAACTTACCTTCAAACCTAAAATGAACCTTTGTAAAAAAGGCATCCAAATTTGTCATCCTAGGAGATACCCTATACCGTAGGAGCATAGAAGGAACCCTACAACATTGCTTAAATGTCGAGGAGGCATTAACTGCTCTAACTAAAGTACATAATAGTATCTGTGGCTCACACTCAAGTGGAATAACCATAGCCAAGAAACTACTAAGGATGGGGTATTATTGGCCCACAATGGAAAAAGAAGCACATGACTATGCCAAAAAAATTCTACAATGTCAGCAACATGGGGACCTCATCCATGCTCCAGCTCAAGAGCTTCATCCCATCATAACCGCCACAAAGTACTTTACTAAGTGGGTGGAAGCCATACCCATGACATACATAACTGGGAAACAGATCTCAAAGTTCATCCTGAACTATCTCATTTTCCGTTACAATGTCCCACAAGCCTTTATCTTAGATAATGGGACACCATTTAAAAATCAGGATGTCTGTAACTTATGTGAGAAATTCAAAATCCAACATCGCTTCTACACCCTGTACTATCCCCAAGGCAATGGCCAAGTAGAAGCTACAAACAAAACCATTTTAAAAATCCTCAAGAAAATAGTTAATGGCATAGGTTGTCATTGGCATCTACAACTTAATCCAACCCTCTAGGCCTATCGAACTAGCATCTGTACACCCACCGACGCCACTCCTTTCTCCTTGTTCTATAGATCATAAGCAGTAATCCCCATAGAGATTGAGCTCCCATCCCTCAGGATATCACTACAAAACCTCATCACAGATGAAGAGTACTGGGTATCAAGATTAAATGAGCTAGAGCTACTAGATAAGCAACATATGGATGCTTTGCATCATTTGCAAGTCTATCAGAATAGACTCAAAATGAGCTACAATAAGAAAATCAGAAGTAGGACCTTCCAAGTCGGAGAACTAGTGCTAAAAGAGAATCAAAAGAATGTCCCAAACCCAAGAAGCAAAGGCAAGTTTGAACCCAATTGGTTGGGACCATTCATCATCACATCAAGTTAAAAATTAGGGGCATATCAGTTATCAACACCCGAAGGGGAACCTCTGCAGGAGCCTATGAATAGCTCCCATCTCAAAAGTTTTATGCCTAAATATTTCAAGGTATATAACCAAAAATGTCTTCAAAAAATGGTTACTTTGGCAAAAACCTAGCAAACAGGTGTCTTTGTAACAACAAAAAATCAAAAAAGAAAAAAATCCAAAGAAATTAGAAAAAGGATTGAAAATAGTAAAGAGAAAAATCGTCCTCTAGTGAAAACCACTTTGGTGGCACTTTGGACAAGTACCTTGGTGAAAACTTAGAAAACAGGTGCCTTGTGTAAATAAGCATGTTCCATCCACCAAAATCTCTGACTTGTTCTGCATCATCCATCCATTGCATTTACATCATCCATCGCATTCAGATGTCCATCTATCACTCATCCACCCGCATCTATATCATAGCTTGGTCATGTTTTCGTATCATGATCCCCCCTAGTACTAATTGGCCTATCCACAAGGTCAGCTTGCCCTGCCTTTATCAAAGTAGTCTATTGCATCGCGCTGGTGGCATGTTCTCATCAGATCACATTCATGTATATTCTTAAAGTCCTAAAATTAGAAAATCCAAAAACATCAAAACATCAAAAAATCCAAAAAACATCAAAAATCAAAATATCCAAAAACATAAAAAATCATCAAAATCCCAAAACTGGTCAAAAAATTCAATCAAAAAAATAAAAAACAAAGTCGTATTTTCGAACTATAGGTCTCTAATCCTTCAACGTAGGAAAGGTTGATCTTTGATCATCCCCTGAGACATTTAGGTTAGTCCTATAGGAGTCTATCATAATAATATGACATCTCATCATGTATATCGTCATCTATAAATTGTTCAAGTCGTCAATCAAACTACGTGGTCTCTGTGTGTATAACGTAGGGAAGGATAATATGATGATTAGCCCCCAAGGCCCCTAGGATAGGTCTTTAGGTTAGTCTCTTGGTCAAAATCTCAGAAAACTCCAAAAACATCAGAAAATTGAAAAGTCAAAACATTTGAAAATCTTTAAAAAATACCAAAAACAGCCTCAAAACATCTCAAAAAGATCAAAAACATCCAAATATTTGTAGAAATCCATCTGTCTCATCTCGCTTTGACTCACAATAAAATCATTCATAATAAATGATCATCATCCTCAATCTTTGGTAAGACAACCAAAAACAAGTTTAGCAGGTGAAAAGTGAAAACTCAAAATGTCAAGTCTTAGGTCTCGGTCAGTATGTAAGAAAGTTGGTCAACTCTTCGTATCGGTAACCTATCATCCATTTGGTCCCATATCAATCATCATTTAGAACACTTAGGATAAATGAAATGATGTGCCTCCATCCACTAACATGCCCTAGGATGCATCCTTCCTACAATGAGCATTATCTTTTGGCAATAGTTTCGGTTATTATCCTTAAAAAGTACATTTCCTTTTTGTTAGTGGTATTGAAGAGCATCAACTTGTTTGTTTACTTTTTCTTTATCTTTTGACTTATCTTATTGCACTCATTCCAAGGACTTCATGATGATATCTGAAGAGAGGATTTAGAGAAATAGGAATGGGGAAGCGATCAATATCTTTTATCTGTTGTACTTGTTGGACGTTCTTGTAATATAACTTGGCAAATACTTGCTTTGTTAGTTATATATAGAGGGTGTTTTGAACAACTTGTTGACTATTGCATTGAAAGGTTTTACCTTTCCATGTTTTGGCCCAAGGTGTTTGAAATGTCCAAAATACATCCTATCAGGGTTTCTATATGTCAAGTGTGAACAATAATACTCCTATTTGTTTGACGAGTCAAAGTCCATCACACTAGGTACAATGCCATCCTGGTATTCTATACCTTGATGCATTGTACCACGTGTGTTATCAAACTTAAGAATATTGGCCCTTTGAAAATCCCAATTCCTCAACAAGTAATCATCATAATTTTCATATTCATCATTTGGTATTTGGTTGAAATGACTTCTTCTCTTCTTGCTCATCACACTAACAAGGTACTATGACAGTTGATCATCATCATTATCATCCTTGTCATTGATCCAGCATCCACAAATCATAAGCATATTGCATAAACATATCATATAGGAAACACATGCATTGCATTTCCATCATCATATAAATATGGTATTATAAGCATTTTTCATAAATTAGCAAATCCCTTTGTCATTGCATTGCATCCATTTTTTGCATCATATTGCATTCATCGCAAAAATCATTGCATAACATTCACATTTGCATAAACATTACCACTTATTGCATAGTCATACATAATAGGTACATAAACGTTATAGATAATCCATTGCATACGTACTCACATAACATCATAAAGTCATCTCATACCATTTTGCATAAAACATTGTCATATCATTGGAAATAGTATATCACAGTAAATGCATCACATACATTACATTATCATTTAACATGTTTAGGATAAAAAAAATTATTATAAGCATCTTAAGAAACCATCTCATTTTGCATCATATCATATAAAACATGACCATTGCATTTACATTGCATCCACTAATCATCCATACCATCTCATAAATATCATCACAATCATTTTTGCATTTCACTGCATAAATCATTCCACATCATTATAAACATAAATAGGAACATAAAAATCCATCACATACAAAGCATACATCCATCCATAATCATTTCATATATAAGTAGGATTCACATCGTTTTCATGTATGCACCATAGATCATTTTCATATCATTTTACATATTACATTCCACATTTCATACCATCATTTGCATCATCATATATCATTCATTCACATAAAATTCATATCATAAGCCAAAAAAATAATATAGATCTATTAGTCATAATCATCACATAATGCATTCATTATCAAAAGGAAAAGCATCCATAAGCACATCATACAACATCATAAACATCATTGCACAACATATAGAAGTACAATCATCCATACATGCATAAATAAATGATACACATCACATTGCATGATAATCAGAATCATCATCTCATATATATATCATCAATAATATAACTGTCATAGTAAAAAATAATCAGATCACTATACATGTGTGTCAATTAGTACAAAAAGGCCCATCGGGCTATCAAAAAGGAGCCCATAAGGCACACAAAAAAAATGATATCATCTCAATCAAAAGGAGGCCTAACCCTCCTTTATATTTCCCTCACCTTTGTCCTTGTGACCCTCTGCTAGTCTGAAGCTAGTCCACTGTGAGTATTATGGGACCTGTGATGCTCTGGGCATTGCCTTGTGATAGTGCAAATGGTAATACTCGACCTCTCAGATAGCCTCTCAGTAAGACTGAATTGACATTGTACCCTGAGAGGAGGAATCTACCATGCTCTCTAACTATTTTCTCCCGCCAAACTTTATGGTTACTTGTAACTCTGTAACCTGCCTCTGCTGGATGGCCTGATCCCTCTAGGCCCTGATCTGGTCTCTCTTGGCCCATGCCTGATCTCTCTCCCTTGTCAAAATCTTCACCTGGGCCTGCAGCTGTGCAATCAATGTATCTCAAGGATCCACCTTCCCTGATGGCTGTGCTCATGGGTGTTGTACTTGAGGCTAATCCTCACCCCTAGCCCATGGTGGTGGACCTGTTGGCAACTGCTCCTGATCCTACATCTGCACATTAGGCTGAACTGGTTGATCTGGCTGCACTGGGGGCCCGACTAGCTAGTCCTATCATGCATTGCCTCTTCATCCTCTTCCTCCCCCTTTTCCTCTCACCCTCTGCAGATTAGGGACTGCACCTAGAATTGTCAATCATAGGGGAGGCTGACACCAATCCCTGTATGCCTATGTCATGCCTGGATCTACAAGCCCCTGATCATAAGCCCACAACTGAGCTACTAACTGCCTAAAACTGTTGATGACCTCCAAGGCAGGAATATACTACCCCCATGAAACCTATGACATGGTGTGGGAAAAGAAAACCACATAATCATCATTTGATCGATCTTGGGGCTCACCAAACTGATGTTGTATGCACCCAGGAAGATATCTCTCAATCATCATATGCTCTTGCCCCTGCATGAAGCAGTCCTGATGGGAAAAGAACATCTGATCTATATCGCCGGCCCATCTGAGCCAACCAAGGTATGGTCACCATGTGAATACCTGCATCTTATCAAGGAATCTCCTCGAATAGGGGATCTCATGCTCACCTGTGTGTGTGAAGGACACACCACCTCTATAGCACCATATAATGGGATCATATGGCATCATCAAAACTGGAACAATGCATGGATGAAGAACAATAATGTGCTCCCACACCCATATGTGGAGAAGTGTCATGCCTGCTCTGAGTGCTCTACCATCCATGTAGACGTACTTGTGCAAATCTCTATACAAGGACTCAAGAAGAACAAGCCCCCATGCAAAATGGACTGGTCTGTTGTGAACCATGCACTCTAAGCAGAGTCCCCAACCAGGACTGAAATATTTTCCTCGTCATTCTAGGGCAATGAGACTCGAGATAATCAGTGCAACTACCAATTGGAAGGGAGGTACCAAGGCCCTGTATCACTCTAGCTTGATCTAGCCCTCGCAAATAACAATGTCCTTTGTGGCGAGGACCCTGTGGCAGGCATTGCACCTCTCATCCATATCAAAAATGGCACGCCAACCATGAATTGATAATCGTAGGATACACCAAATGTCCTCCAAGGTGATGGTGAACTTAGGAAGGTGGAAAAAGAACATCTCATTGTGCCATCTCTCGACAAGCACTGACATCATCCCTAGGTGGGTGCGAATGGGCACTGCGTAGGTGATGAACCACAACCCCATGTCTCGAAGTCGGTCCTAATCTCTATCGCTCAGGTCCCACAAGTAACCATATAGATCCCACGACCTATGCTCTTGAGAGTAGAGCTCCCTCCCCATGTCCTGCATCAAGGAGGGTCATCATGTTAAATTTTTTGAAAAATTCTTCACCTAGAGTCCAAGAAACCACTCTAGCGTTGCAATTCATGAATTTTTCATAGTTTGATTCTTTTCGAACTTCAACGCTAGGGCACAAAATAGTGAAATAGCACTGTCGCGGTGCACTTTCCTCTCTAGTGGTGCACTTTGAACAAAATTAGGACCACCGCGTTGCACTTTGCAAATCACCCCGCCAACCATGAGCTCAGCGTCGGAGTTTGGATTTTATTTTAAACTCCAAACTCCATTGTCATAGCATAATATAACACTAAGTGGCGTAGTCTAATTTCTGAGCAGTGCTATATAGTGCCACTATAGAAAGACTAACTTTGAAAACATTAATTAAGCACAAAAAATGGGAAACAAAACTCAAGTAAGCATCACTTACTAGTGCCCTAATGCTAGGTGGCCGCTAGTACATCCGGACTCGATCGGAAAAGTGGATCAGAAGTTTTTGTTGTGCCATATTTTCTGGAGGTTAGAGATCAAATCTCAGGGTTGCTAGATCGTTGTGTGTGAAAATGACTTGAAAGTGACCCCTCGGGCCCCTTTTAAGCTTGAAAATTAGGGTTTTTTCACCCTGATTGGCTATCCTGCTAGGATTTTGGACACTCCAACTTGTTTTTTTCTAGTTGAGGTTAGTTTTACATTGATTTATTCCATTTAGACACATTTTTTGGCCTCCTGGAGCCTTTTTGGACCTGTCGGGCACCTTGTCCTCTTTTTTTCACAAGATCACCCAAAAATTGAAATTTTTGTCCAATCTCTTGAGGGGGAAATATATAAGCATGTTTTATTTCACCAAGCAGCAATGGGGAAAGATTTTAAATAACAATTTATTTTTCTTTGATCGAGATCATTTATTGTTTGAACCAACACAACAAGTGCATTGTCTCAAAGAGGGGAAAAATGTAGACAAGAAAAATGTACCGATTGACATTGTGCATCTGATCCTGACTACTAACATCATTTCATCCCGAATCATCCTTCAATCTAACCATTTAATCAAATTCCCCTATCTGATTAAATTCATCAATATTCTTCTCTAAATTAAATAAACCAGTTCTCTAGTTAAGTCACATCTTCTCGATAATTAAATTAATCATTTTGATCTAATTATCTTATTTAATTAAATAATTCATTTTATTTGATTAAATCTCTTAGTCTATCTATTAAATTAAATAAATTAAAACCTTATTTAATTTAATCTAACATCATCTCTTTTAATTAAATAAATCAAAATCTTTATTTGATTAATCTCTTTATCACATTCTTCTCATTATTGATTTAAATAAATCCTAAAATACAAGTCAAAATGGTCAAATCAGCTAATCTTCTTTAAATTAATCTTAGTCTTAATCCATCAAATCCTCTAGATTTTACAACTTGCACTTGAAAATCAATTTAATTGATTTATAAATCATCTATTTTCATTCAAAAAAGGCATCAAATATGGAATATTCCTCAAATTTGAAATCTCCCCCAAAAAGGACTTGTCCCTTCCAACAAAGCATTTAAAATATCTTACATGTCCTTTTCTTGAGCCATGTGGCATTAACTTCACCTTTCACCTAATCCTTTAAGCCATATTTTAAATTTGAATCTACCCCCTCTTTGCACATTCTTCAAAAATTGCACATCCTCCATCCATTTGTAATTTGACAAGTGGCATCTTGCCATTGGATGAATGTTAGTCCCACAATGCTAAATTTTGGACATTCACCCTTCAATCTCATCTATAAATAAAGAGTTCATCTCTTTATTTGATCATCCACAAATTATGCAAAGTTACCATGCTCAAATATCTATCCAATTTCATCCATCATCATTGAAGCTTAGCTAGGTTATGCAGATTTTTAGCTTGGAGCACTCATCAAACATCAACAAAGTGGAACAATTATCATAAACATATCAAGCTTTCATCATAGGAATTGGGAAAGAGCCAATTTTCACATCAAATTGGCACCAATTCCCCCATGGGATCAAGAGTTTTCTCGTTTAATTAGGATTCAATCTCTCTTTTTGATTTCTTATTGTATTCTTCATTTTTTTTCCTAATTTGAACTTTGCAAATGGATTTCATGGGGAATCCTTGTTCTTTCTTGCATTCTCTAATCTAATTTTTTTGTTTGTATTGTTTTACAGCTATTGGGATTGGGGTTCGCACACCAGCCGACAAAAAAGTGGCCTATTTACAGGAGAAAAAAGGATAGCAATAGTGATGAGGAAGAAGTGGACAGAAAGGGGAAGAAAATTATGAATTTTCCTTCACAACCAGGTCAAAAATTCAAAGTGCCTGAGAAAATTAAGATCATTGATTTAGAGTCATCACCAGAAGATAGTCCCCCATTACCACCATCTGAGCCAAGCCCTAAAAGGAAAAGAACTGATCAACCACATGAGAGTTTGATGGATGAAATTATTGTTACTGATCAGGACATGCAGGTTGGTATGCCTTCCCCTCCTAGGCTAGCTGAATTGGTTTTATTTGATTTAGATATGAAAGGAAAAAGTGTACAAGATGCAAGAATGGAAGCATGTAAGGAGTTTTGAGAAGACAATGCATTTGTAAAGACTCATGTATTCTTGCAATTGGTGTGGAGGATGAAGTTTGAAGAATATCAAAATAAATGTAAGGAGAGAAGAGAACTAAGACTTGATAGGTCAGACCAAGAGAATAGTGAGGAAGTGAAAGTTGAATTAATGGAAGAATTTAAGAACATCACACCTAAGGAAGGCAAAAAATTGGTGAGTTAGGCTAGTGTATTGATTCTTCTTGAATGGGACATTGTAGATGCAGTGGCCTTGAATACTATTATGAAGTCCAAACATCCCTTGCAAGAATCTGAAGAAGTCAAGGAAACACTTCAAGATTCTTCTTTTAGTGAAGAGTATGAAACCTTGGCAATTTGGGCATTGGCCCCACAAGGGAGAAACCCAAATATTACAGAAATTAATCCAAATTTCAGAGGGGAATTAATAATAAAGAGAGCTTCAGAGACCTCAACAACCAAGGCCACTAGTTTAACTGTGAATGTGGCCAAATTGGCCCAAAATACTACTGAAAGGGAGGAGGATGTAAAGAAAAGACTAATGGAGAAGTATAACCTTTTGATTGAAGAATACAACAAGAT
This sequence comes from Sequoia sempervirens, assembly GCA_007258455.2. NCBI lineage: Eukaryota > Viridiplantae > Streptophyta > Pinopsida > Cupressales > Cupressaceae > Sequoia > Sequoia sempervirens. The sequence continues at coordinate 42,560 of VDFB02269688.1, read as the reverse complement.
GCAACAAAGGAATGTTGAGTTGCAAACTGAGGTGGAAAGGTTCAGGTATAGACAGATTGGGGAGACATCAAGTGCTCCAGGGACTAGTACATTACCTTCTACAATAGGGTCAGTGCCTCTTGCTTCTCCAATTGTTTCCACACTAGGGTCTCCTAGTCAGAATCCTACCTTCACCCCTTCTTTAGAGGAAATTGATGAAGAAACAAAATTCTCTGCTGATCCTACAAAGAAGCTCTTGCAAAGAATTGATGAGTTACAAGAATCTTTGAGAGTGTGAGGAGGGATCTCTTTCAAAGCAAAATTTTTTTTTACTACTTTTTAAAGGCATTTGAATGAAAAGGTTGATAATAAATTGGTATCTATACATTCTTTATATTATTTTCTATTAGTTGCAATAAAGAGTATTGATAGGGATTAGGAGGTAGTGATACCATTGATTGAAAATTGGATCCATAGGGCCAGTGATCTAGATGTCATGTATAAGGCCTCAAGGTTTGATATAAACAATAGGCCCCAATCATTAAAGCCTACTCATGTGTTAGTAAAATCATTGCAAGGTTTTTCAGACCTTACTAGATGACTTGAGTAGGAAGATTAGGGAGTTGGTGAAAAATTTCAATGATTGGGATAACACATTGTTACTTGATATAATTGATGAGCAAGGGAAAATTAGGTCATTCCAGCAGTGGTAGGGTCAGGCAGGTGAGGTCATCAAAGATCAAATTAAATTAATTTGTGATGACTCAGATTATGACTTGTTAGTGAGCTGTATGGATAAAATCATTAGTACTAGCTCATTTTTGGAATCTTTTGAAAGAGATGCAAATAAGGTAGCAGTAAAATACACACCTTATAATGCCAAGGTGAATGTGGTAATTAATTTTGACTAGTCGATTGATGAAGAATATCAGAGGTGGGAAGATAAATATTTGACTGAGGAATAAAAGAATGAATTACTAATGTGTGGTAAATCAGATGTTGCGGTTACAATGGCCTCCTGTTTTGCATTGATGGCGGTCTCGGCATGGGTTTCTTGTGGTTTTTTTTTGTTGCCTCAATTTTCCTCAGCTAACATGATGAATGGGAATATTCTTTAGGGTGATGGCTATTGTAACAATTTTTGGAATATCACCAGATGCTTCATTTGGTTGGTGACGTGTGTACTTTCTGGCCTGATGCTTGTTTTCTCCTTCATTTTCTATAAGAAGGATTTCAAGGCCAAAAGTACGGGTTAGCAAGTTAGATAACTTTTTGTCGAGTCTAGGTGAAGTTGCAGAGAAAATTGTAAAGTTCAATGGTTTTAGAGAGAAATACAATTTAGGTTCTGAGTTATTTTGTAATCAGTTTTGAATTCATGGGGATTTAATGTTGTATAATAATACTAGCATTTGAGTTGAAATGATAAATTCAAACTCATGTCTCTCCACTATACATGCATATCCAAATTTTGAATAAGATGACTAAGGGTTGTTTCATTCATCTCACTGTTGTGGTGTGTATAATTCTTATTTTAGCTTTAATTCAAGGAATTAATTAAAATGTTTGAATGGGATTATAGGCAGATATGTTTTGTATAAGGATTTGATAAGTAGTATTGAGTGAGAATGCATACTGATGAAATTGCAATGCAATATTGTTAGGGATCTTATAAGTTATATGTTATGTATTAAATCTGTCATAAACCTTTAGATACTTATGAATTTGACTCCTGCAATGGATATATGGCACTGATCTAAGTTGTACTTATTTGTGTAGTTCAATAATTGTTTGTCTTTTCCTAGAGCTTGCTACAAATTGCAAATTAATGACTATATTTTAATATGGATTGTGTTGTAGTTATCTCATGCTCCACATAGTTGATATTATCAGTGAACAACCAATTTTATTTAATATTATCCTATTGTGTTGAACTATTCAATGGGATTATCTGTTATGTGTTAATGTTGTTTATGATATTGGTGCAGAGGTTTTAAACACATTAAGGGATCACCCTCTTGGGTCTTGCAAAGCCCAAAGTGTAGGAGGCTTTTTAAAGTACTTTTCAGTTGGTCCAGGTCCTTCAAACTTCCCTTGATTGGAATTGGAAATCCCATAGGTAGATTAGAAGACCAACCTTGTTACAGTGTAAAAACCAAACCAACACCCTCTACCTTTAACCCTAAACCCTAAACCATTAACCATTAAACTTTAAACCCTTAAACCCTCTACCCTCTATATCTCTCCCACTCTAAACTCTAAACCTTTCCCTATATTCTTTTATAATTTTCATTATTCTTATTTATTTTACACTTACATTTACAAATACACATACATATTCATTTACTATTTTCATTCATTTCTCATGCAGTTTAATAGTTTGATCGATTTCACATTATATTTTTTGAAGACTTTAGAATTTAAATTACATTAATTTATGAATATGTTGTATCTATAACCCTACAAAACCATATGCTCTTTGCATTCACACTTGCATTTAGAAATACACATTTATATACATAGAAATAGATTTCTTTAATGATATGTTCCATTTATTGTTCTAGGAGAGCATCCAATAAATTGCATTTACATTTACATTTAAAAATACATATACATACATACATACATACATACATACATGTGTGTGTGTATGTATATCATTTATATTTAGTTTTCAAAAACAACCCATTAGGTCTGCACATGGATAAAAAAATCATAAAATCAGATCTCCCATACATGTTTTGTTGAAACCTAGGCTTGAACCTCTCATTTCACGTGCTTTTCTTCACAAAACTCTTGAGGACAGCAGTTGTACCTTCTTTATTTCTCATCCTACAATGACAACAGTATCGATGGGGCCTCTTACACAAGCTACAGTAATAAAAAAAAGTGTAAGAGCCCCTTTATATCATGTTTGGACTACAAAACCCTAAAAAATAGGGTAACCGAGCTGTATGCAAAGAAATTAAGCTTTCTAACTCAAATCAGCACCTTAAGCCCTCAAATCAGATTCAAATCAAAGCTAACACATATCTTCATGACCTACAATTGATTTCACATCAAAATATGGCTGCATGTGACCATGGAATGATGCATAACAGGAAAAATACAATTTTTTTTAAGAAAAACACAGATTTTTGAATGTCAAGAGCTTGTATTTTAAATCCTCAACCATCAACAACCATTAGAATGGTCACTTTATGCCTTTTAAAGGCCTTTACACATCAACCACTAAAAAACCACCTCTACAATTGACTTTTTAATCTTTTATGATCACATGAAACATAAAATACACTAAATTCAAGGTTGTTAACATCACTATTGAAATGTTTTAATTTTTTGACCTTTCAAACATTACAAAGTACATCATTAAATTAATTATGTAATGGTATAAAAATTTAAAATATCATGAATTAATTATGTAACCACATAATTCAAATATAATTCTCTCAAGAAATTAATATCAAATAGATAATATAATCGCATAACTCATACATTTCAATGTCATTGATCTTCTTCTTCATCCAACTCTTTGTCTGCATCATCTGATCTAGATTCAACATTGTAAGGATTGGTCATATCATCATCATCATCATTGATATCAGTTTTGATAATGTCATCATCCACACGAATATCATCTTCATGAGCATTAACTCCTACATCATCATGATCTAGTTCCTCCTCTTCAACATCTTCGTCAGGGACATCAACTAACTATTGATCCTGATCATCATCTACATCATCTTCTAGTTCTTCGATATTTTTTTCTTCCACCACATTATACTTTATCGTCCTTCATCTTCGATCTTGTCTAACAACAAATGACAAGCCCAGTTTACCTGGAACCTCTGAGTAAAATACCTTCTCACATTGGCTTGGAAGAACATAGGGCTCATTTCCAACTTGCTTGATCAACCTTGTATTAACCATGGTAAATCCATTATCATGTTCAATAAAAGTTCTCTCAAGATCATTTTCATTCAATCGCAGCATATACCATAGGACAATGACTATAATTAATCTAAAGGACTTAAAGTCATACTCAAGTATATCATCCAAAATCCCATAGTATCGATTTTTTGAGACTTCTGGATGTATGTCGCTTCTAGATAAAACATTAGTCACCTGAAAGACTGCAGTTATACCAGAATCACAAGTTTTATTCATTTCATCCAACATTTTGATTTGAAATTTATGACCATTGCACCACATAGCCTTGTGGTGTTTCACTTGCTATATCTCAAATATATAAAAATTATTTCAATATCGTCAGTTGATAAACATATTTATTCTTGGCCAAATGTATGCAAAAAAATAATCTCAACATATATATACATCAATATAATTGAAAATAATTAAATAATATGGGTGATTAATATATTTATACATACCTGATTATCTCTTAAACCACATGCTAAATCAATTTCCCTTTGTGTAATATTGCAATCTCCATTACAATGAGCTTCTTTAACCAATGAAGCCATACCTTCCCATGTTAATGTGTGACTAGATTGTTGACATCATTCAATCCATACTGTCATCCAATCAAGATTGTTGGTGACATACAAATGTAGTGCATCCCACTCTCGACCAACTTTATCAAAAAAATTGAAATTCACAAACAACGTATAATTAGTTAAATACCACAGTATACAACCTTAATTTATAATTGATGTATATTGAAGATTAAAAATTAAATAAGTACAGTATACATAAAAACCATATGTAAAATGTATTCCAATTAATCTCCATGACCATCTTATAATTACCTCTCACTTTCCTCAATCTACCTTTCCCCATTAAGTACTCCCCTTCGAATTTGTTAATGAAGTTGGGATCCCAAATGTGATCTACATGGATCTTTGCTACAAACCTAGGAAGATATTCACTAATGTATACCATGGTCTAGTATACCATATATCTCTCCACCATAGAACCCTTAGGATGTTCTTTTTGTCTAACCAAAGCCTTCAAAAATTTCAAGTGCCTCTCAACCATCTACATTGACCTTGTGTGTACAGGTCCACACAATTCAATCTCCTCAAATTGGTGTATGAGGTAGTGTTCTTGTGCATTAAAAAATGTCGAAGGTAGACACTTTTTCATTTCACACATTAGACGAAAAATTTTTCTCCTCCTTTAATTTATATCTTCTTTATGGATTTCTTTAGATGACAACTATCTACAAGTGATTCAAGGCACAAATATATTAATGAGATTTAACAAAAATATACAATATATTACATAACAAGTAAGAAAAATGACAATTATAATATGTATACAATGAATTGAACAAATATCGCTACTTACCTCATGTATTTTCCAAGATCATATATAACTTGCTTGAAATTGTTGTCAAATTTTTCTGGGACAGATAGAGGTAGAACCTACTACAACAATTATAAAATAAACTTTTCATTATTTTTCTAAAAATAGTAAACACAATACACTGTAAAGTACATGCATTGTACAAGTGTATATAATATACCAAAATAATTACCTTAATGAAGGTATCCCAATCATTTTTTTTCATCCCTAACCCAAATTCACCTTTCTTTGTTATTATATTGTTTATGTTCGCAACAAATCCTGTGGGAAATCGAATTTTTCGTATAACTTATTTTATAGCATTGCTTTGCTTCTCTATTAATAACCAAGGAAGGACACTTTACATTAATTTGGCCTCCATTGTTATTTAATTGAATGACATTTTTCATTGCATGATTGGCTTCTTGAATGTCACTACAAATTTTGACAATTTTTTCTTTGTTATGCCTTCCATCCAATATTTTCCTTAACATTTCTATTATATTCTTTTCAATATGCATTGTATCAAACAAATGCACAATTTTTAGTTGCTCATAGTAGGGAAACCTACTAAATTGTATGGGATAACTTTTCAATCCCTATGGAAGTTGGCCATTAATGCCTTGATGACCTTCATGAAGCATATAAGTTAAAAAAATTAACAATGGCAATCATTTTCAATTACAACATGAGTAAACACAACACAATATAAAAATATAAATTCAAAACATATCATATATGATAGATAAACAATTTGATTTGATGTATAACCTTGACTATTAATTCTATTATATTCCAACTTCCATAGGCGAGGTGTCATTCTTCATGGTTTTGATGTAGTCTCATCTTTCCCATTGGAAATATCTTTTTCAGTAGTTCGATACTTATGATTTCTATGGAGGAGGTGCCTATACTCATCAAACACCTACTTTCCTAAACTTTTTTAATGTCGAGATTTCATCTTTGGACCACAAATTGGACATGCAAATTTTTCCTTTGTTTGAAGACCAACAAGATCATATATAATTGGATTAAATATGTCAATTTTTATTTATATATAATGAATAGATTATAAAAAATATGCATGATATCTACTTCATAAAATTAAATATTGTTAAAGTGAATTCAAATGTTCTAACATACCACAAAAATGTGTTCACCCTGGGGCATCATGAATTGTCCATACAAGCATTGCATGGAATTGAAATTGTCTTTATCCTATTGGTATAGAGGCATCATACATAGTGACACCATTCCATAACTTTAGTAACTCATCGATAAGAGGCTCAATATATACATTCATATCTTTAACTTGGTACTTACCTAGTTGAACAAACATAAACATTACATAATTATAATAACCATTTTACTAAAATATATATAAATTAATGTACATGACTATTGAATGAAAAAAATATAATTCATTATGCAACAAATAAGAAAATGAGATGCTACTACATTAAAGAAAATCGATGTAAACAAATACCCGAAACAATCATTAAAAAAATTATGTGCTCCCTCTTTATTGACATCCATGGAGGAATGTTATTTTTGATAACAAAAACATGCCACACCGAGTAAATAGATCTCAACTCTCCAAATGGATTGACACCATCTGCTCCCAATCAAAGTCTGAGATTACGAGGTTCTTCTTTAAAGTGTGGCCATTTTTCGTCTATTTCCCTAAATGCAGAACCATCCGTAGGAATTCGAAGAATGTCATCTCCACTTCTATTTTGTGCATGGTAATCCATAAATTTCTCTAAGCTTTCACACCTAAATAATCTTTGCATATGTGGAATAATGGGAATATATCAAAGAACCTTGCGAGACACCTTTTTTTTAGTTGATCTATTTGATATCTACTGATATAACATTCTGAGCATTCTGTTGCAAATACCTATTGTTTATGATATATAATATGATCATTGAGACATGCATCTATTGATTGATACTCCATTTCGATATCTTTCATAATGGCACATAAATCTCAGTATGAGCGAGGTAAAATATTTGATGGTGGTAACAAAAATTCACCAATCAATCTACAAGAAAAAATAATTTGTTAATATAAATAATATTAATGGTATTTCATCCTTTATTTACTAGTGATGAACTAACAACAATTAAAATAGATGAAAAAATATGACATATATGACATACCTTAACATCCATGAGATTGCTATGTTTGATAAACCATTCATAACCTTAAAGTTCAACAACAACAATACAAAAGAGAAGAGTTGTTTTAGAGCCTTCATAAAGGGGCTCGTATGCCTTGTCAAGTCAGGTAAATCATGAACATCATCAAAGTCATCTTGATCATCATGATCAGCTCTGCCACTAAATGTGGCATGGATCAATGTATTCATACCATCATCTTCAACTGTGTTTTCTAGTGCATGATCATCTTCTTCCATAGGATCATTAACTTCATCTTCGATATTCCACTCCATGTTCATCCGCTTGCAAAACCACATTCTCTGGGCCATGATAATCCATATCATCTGCCCTAGGGTGCCCCACCTTTATAATAATGATAGACACAAATAAACCATGATCATGATCAAGTGATATATATATATATATATAAAATGTTAAAACGATATAAATATTTACAAATTTAATCAATATAAACACATATAATGAACAACTTACCAATGGATGATAATCATGCCCCTATTCAATGTGACCATGCTGCCTACAATTTTTATCACCTATTGTGATTAAAAGTTGTCTCATCTTTAAGCCCTTGCAATTATTGCAAGGACAATAACATTTCGCATCACCCTTTCTTTCCAATCTAGCCCACAATCTATCAAGTGTCTCTTCATTTTGTTCTAGAATAATATTATCTGACATGATTTTTCTTTACCAAGCTTGACTATCTAGATCTTCAAAAAATATCAAACTCACACTCCAATAATTTTTATTCATAGATAGGTAACAAAATCTAATAATTCTGATATTTCACACCAAAAAAATTTGGCATGCAACCACCCCTACAAAAGAGAATATAGTCTGAAGTTAATGACCCCAAAAAACACTTTAAAATGCTAATTCCAAAACTTATTAAATTTTGATTTTACTTTGATTTCCAACTATTAAGACTCCTAAACATAGAATATTTAACTTGATCACAAACTTCCTACAATGATGGAGGTAGTGAGCTAGTAAGAGCAAGTGACCCATTCCTAAGGAGCAACAATTCGGAATCATCATTGCTAATGTCAATATAGATTTATCCTTTTAGTTAAAGATGTAATGTGTCACTTCTTATGACGAGCTTATCCCTAGAGCCCTCAACATTGAGAGAGCCCTAATCGCACAAAGAAGAACAAACTAGTAGAATTTGACAAATAAATGACTAGGTGACTAAAACTTTTAGTCACAACAACTAAAAATGACTAAATTATGCTCATTTTTTGCAACTTAGCTATAAATGAGAAAATAAATTACTAGTTTGTTCGTTGATTAAAAATTATTTAGTCACACAAATAAGAATGACTAAATAGTTAGTCATTTATTTAGTCACAATCCATTTGAATAAATCATTTAAGGAATCAAGAATATAGCCCTCCAAAATACTCTAAAAATTTAATAAAGATACCTTAAAACTTTTGTCAAAATCTTATTTCCAGGTGTAGCCCACCAGAATGGAGTTTTCATTTTAATAAACATACTCTAAAACCTTCGTCAAAACATTATTTTGAAGCATAAACTACCAAAATGGAGAATTGCTTCTGTAAAGAATGACAAAGAATGGTGAGGAGATGTGCCTGAAAGAAGGCATAGGATTCATTGCTGCTTATCTCATTCCTACTCTACTTAAAAAATCTTACATTGTTCCTACTACTATTTGTAATCTAGGTATTTACTTGAAATATATTTTCATAATATCAAATTCCTTCAGAGGCTTTTGAAGTATCAATGTATCCTATATAGGGTTTAGAATGATTTATTTTAATTAAAAAAATAAATAGATGGTGTATTTCCTTATAATTAGATAATATGAATATCTCCTAAATCTTCCCCCAACACACTATCCTCCTTGGCACTGTATTCATTACTCGAGCTACTAGGGTTTTGCATGTGACATCTTTAATATCTTTATGATCATGGCTTTTAAATAGATCTCAGTCTTTGCTTTAATCCTTTTAATGGTAACCCTTGAGTTTCATAATCCACCTTCAATCTCTTCTAAGAATGGTGTCTTAAGCTAGACTACATAGTATGCATATAAAGCAAGTCCTTCATACCTACCATTGTTCCAAACCACCACTCACTGCCTTGCTTAAAATGTTGCCTCCATAAACACAATAGCATGTTTTAAAATCATGGTTTCCAGTGATTGACCATTAAGGTCACCACTTTCATCATGAAGATAGAATGAGATTTTTGTCTTCAAAGTCAAGGCATTATGCAAGATAACATTGTGAATTGTTTTTTGTGTACAATTTTATTTTCTTGCACATTTACTACTTTGCTAACTTCCTTTAAGACTGGGTATTGCACCCTCAGCTGAAATCTCAAACAGCTCACTCACTATCACTTGAAGATTCCTTTCATGAGCATCCTTATATAAAATAAAACTATTCCCTATAGACTTCCTACTTACTACAGGGGACTCATTGTTTCATGGTATTGTAGTTCTTAAGATCCTTCAACCTTATTGACACTAATTCACAGTCCACAAGGTATTATTCACTATTCTCCCATCTTTGATGAGTCTCAAAACACTGCTCAAACATGTAATCCACTACCTCCATTATACATTAATGGCTAAGAAGAAACATTGAACCTATGATTACCATTGTTACTTCATTTGGAAAGCCATTCTTTGATTTCATTTGCCTTGTCTAACACTACCAAAAGCATTTGAAAAACCCTTAAGTTCAGCAAGGGGGTAAGGAAACTCACTGTTAAAATCTCCACTTTACTATGCAAGGTTTGAGCTTTATTATCTTATCATTGCTCAACCTCTTTTTGATGGTCACATCTCAAGTGACTATCATTCTTCTTATCATAGATTGCATTTACAAATGTCACTAAGCTACATAGTGTGCTTGTTACTAGGTACAATCTTTAGATTGCAAGATTTTGTTATTACCTGCAATGTCTCAATCTTTATAGTATTGCAATCTCACTAATCCACTATAGTTATTGTTTATGTTTCTACGGAGGCCTCGGGTTTGTACCCTAATCATGATCTTACCAATGCTTCTATTGGTATTCAAAAACAACCTTAAATCTTGGTTCAAAAAATTAGTTGTCTTAAAAAAGTTGTGGTATGATTTTGGATTGTATCCTAGAGTGTGTGGGAAGCTTGTGTTTCATCATTAAGGTATGTAAACCTGATCAGTGAAATGTATCCTATATATCATGGGTCTTACTTTTATACTTTCCATAATGGTTATTAGCAGATCACATTATTATAGTTTGCGGTAACCCAAGATTACATTCAAGTATGTAACAAACTTGGTTTGTAGTTTAAGTTATACACTTTTATGTAACATTCATAAGGTTTAGAAAATCTTGATCACTCTCTAGAATATCCCATTAAACATGGATTGTGCTTGAATGCACTACATAATTGATATAACACAACCACTCTACATATCAACCAGAGTTATAGGATCTTTATTGCAGCAAGAGGTAATCACTCTTTGATCATGCTATAATTACATCCTAACCTGTTAAACTTGAGACAGCCTAAATGCACCCAATGATGATTGACACCTACATTATACAACCTAAATTAACTACATTATATGAGTGTCTCCATTTCTATCACAACATAGCCACATTAAACTTGGGTCACACATGAATACATCATGTATTTGTTATAACACAATTGTGCCACATGACCAATAGAGTTATGGATCACATAATTATAGTCACAAGAATTCGTTCCTTGGTTGTGATCTTATGGTGATTCCACACAACAAAATCTAGACATGAAATTCTCAAAACCCTAAACTGCTAAAAATGAAATCTGATGAGATGTTGCTTTAAAATATGATTTTCAAACTAGGAACTACAAATCTGACTTCACAACTAAATTCTACAAAAAGATAATGACTACGCTCAACCTGGCGATATCTTCTTGAATTTTTTCTGATTTTTCCCCAGAAAATCGTCCTTAGTTCTCCACAAATTGTCTCAAGTAGAGCAAAACACTGTCGCAATAAATCAGCTAACTCACTTTTCTTTATGTTGGCCACAATTTTATTTTTTTCTATTTTTCATGTTTGTCAAAATTTTGATGAAAATGATAGTTGACATTTCGACGAAACCCAAGTTCATCAAAATTTCGACGAAACCCAAGTTTGTCAAAATTTCAACAAACGTCGAGGATACAATTTCAAAAACTTGAAAATTACACATCAAATTTTACAAGCACCCAATGATACTTAAATTTATACATATTTTGTCAGACATTTTCGTCAGATTTTGCAGTCAAATGAGTTAGTGCATAGTGTCAATCTTTAGCTGCAACATCTTGGCTCTGCCATATTTCCAACTACAAATCTTACATTTGGCCAACGTTTCCTTTTCAATATCATTTGCATTGACAATCCCCACTAGTACCATGAATGGGTATTTTGACAACAAACCAAGTTGAAAACTCCTTGTCATTTCCCACTCGTACCACCTTTTTGTTTTATTTTTCCTTTTCTTGCTACCAACACCATCATCCTCATCCAAGTCAATTATCTCATTTTGGCTATCTGGGCCCAAGACATCCCTTGGAACATCTTCTGCAGTATTGCTATCATGATTTGATACATTTTGATTTAAATCAATGCTAATATCAACTTGACCTTCTGGTGGTGGTGAGGTATTGGGAATGCTACCAATATTTGGTGGAAGATTTGATGATGTGGCTCCATCTTGACCTAATCGATCAAAAGCGTTAGAAATTCCAAAGTAAGGCTACATGGTACATCTATGTTTTTTGTGTTACAATGGCCCCCTATTCTCTTCACCACTCTGAGGAGCAGTAGGAGTCTCTTCACCACCCTGAGGAGCTTGAGGAGCGGTAGGAGTCTCTTCACCACCCTAAGGATCCTAAGGAGTGGTGGGAGTCTCTTCACCACCCTAAGAATCCTGAGGAGTGGCATGAGCCTCTTCACCACCCTAAGGAGTAGGAGGAGTCTAAGGAGTGAAAAGAGCCTTACCATCCTAAGGAGCAGGAGTCTGAGAAGTTGCAAGAGTCTCTTCACCACTCTAAGGAGCAGAAAGAACCATACCCTTGCTACTCTAGTTGCTCGACATATTGATCTCTGATTCACTTGACACATTCTTCTCTCACTTCAAATAAAAACTAGAAAAAAATTTCTTCTTGTTTAAGGACAAAGAATAATAATATAGATCCCATTCCCTACTCAATATCATCTTTAATATTGAAGCAAGAATGGAAAAGAGATAAAGAAAACTTATTATTATGACTAATAACACTATGAATAAATGATCACTCACCTTTAAGTCAGCATTTCAGCTTTGGTTGACTTATGAATAGATGACACTTTCGATTGTATTTATTTCTATTCAACGAATGGATTAATAATATTCCTTTTAGTTATTTATCAAAGATTGTGTGAATGGTAATGCAATAGGAATTTATAAGTAGTATGATAAGTGTTGTTCTTTAAAAATGGTGCAGAATCACATATCAAATTTAATACCATGGAATACAATATAAAATTTTTGGCTTTTCCTAAACTTATTTGCTAGTCCTCGAAGTTATATAACCTTGTCGTAAAGTTCTAAATTTTCATAACTTCACGATTCATTGACTTGGCTGATGGTTCACTTTGTTGAGTTGCAAGTCTTTCTTGGTCATCTTTCTACTCGGTCAGTCGGAGGTTTCAAAAAATTCAAAACTTTAGAGTTTGGTTCTAACTTCTAAGGTTCACTTTGTTGAATCAAGAATAGAAAAGAGATAAAGAAAACTTATTATTATAACTAATAACACTATGAAGAAATGATCACTTACCTTTTAAGTCTATGTTTTCAGCTTTCACTGACTTCCAAATTGAGAAGTAGAACCTCAAAACCAAACAAAATGTGTAAGAATAAATGACACTTTTGATTGTATTTATATCAATCCATGATTCCATATTTGGTGAATTTCATGGGACTTTTAATGGTATATTAAAAATTTGGTGAATCCCACATGCTTATACAATGATATGTTGTAATTTCAAGGTGAAATGTGTCTTCAAATGTAATTATTTTTTAATTTTATTGGAAAAATAGGCCCTCATGAGAAACTATTTATAAATTTCAATTGGAAAAATGGGTCTTCACAAGAAACTATTTGTAAATTTAAATTGGCTAAATAGGTCCTGATACAATGTTGTTTTAATAGTATTGGTGAATATGTAGGTTTTTTAATAAATACTTTCAGGATTCTAGGAAAAAATATTATTTGGTCCAATTGAAACACATAGTTTGAAAATGGAAAATTTGTTGCTTAAATGTGCCTCATAAAAAACTCATTGACGAATGGACATGCACTAGACCTATAGTTCATAAAATCTGGGCGATTTGGACACCCTATTGGGTGCGAGAAATTTTCCAATTGGAAAATATTTGCCACTAAATTTTTCCTTTTAAGAGAGAGCCTAGCAATACCTAGGTGTCCAATTTGTTTGACCTTGAAACACATACAAACTTGATGGTTAGCATGGTAACAATTATGTGAAATCTTGTAGAATATGCAAAAACATGTCTTTGGTTGTTGGGAAGGAAATCTAAGCTTTTTGGTTGGTAATCCAAAGAAAATACCAAGCCTAAGTCTTAGGGATTCCCAAAGCAAGAAATAATGTGAGCACATTATTTCATGGTTTTGACATATTTTTTATATTTGTGCTCGAGAGTTGCCTAAGAAAGACATAATGCAAGCGTGTTATAAGACGGTTGTGTTATTCCTTGCTTTGTGCTAAATTTTAGTCTATTAAATGTATGCATATATATTTGCATGTATGTATTTATGTATGCGCTCTTACATGTATGTATGTATGTATGTGTGTGTGTATGTACATATATGTATGTATGTATGTATGTATGTATGTATGTATGTATGTATGCTTGTATTTATGTAAGTATGTGTGTGTATGTATGCCTATATGTATGTATGTTTGCTTATATATATGTATGTATGTATGTATTTAGAGGGAGGGATAATTTTAAGAGAGATAATTTTCTAGGTAGGGTGGGAGGGAGAGAGGGAGGGAGAGAATTGAGAGAGAGAGAGAGAGGTAGTGAGAGAGAGACCTATGAGAGGGAGAGGGGTGGGAATGGGAGACCTTAGAGAAAGGGAGTGGGAGAGAATGGGTTGGAGTGAGAGGGACTTATCTAGGTAGGGTGGGAGGGATAGAGGGAGAGAGAGAGACGAGGGTGGGAGAGAGAGACCAAAGAGAGAGAGGGGGGAAGAGAGAGGGAGAGAAAGAGAGAGTTATCTAGGTAGGGTTCCAGAAGGAGAGACTTGAGAGATAGGGAGAAAGAGGGTATGTGAGAGAGAGGGAATGAGAGAGGGAGTGGGAGAGAGATAGAGAGGGTGGGTGAGAGAGAGAGAGAGACCTAAGAGAGGGAGAGGGTGTTGGAGGGAGAGATTTGAGAGAGAGGGAGAGAGAGGGAGAGGGAGTGGAAGAGAGAGGGTTAGAATGAGAGTGATTTATCTAGGTAGGGTGGGAGGGATAGAGAGAGAGATACCTAGGTAGGGCCATAGAGGGGGAGACCTGAGATATAGGGAGAGAGAGAGGGGGGGTAGAGAGAAATATGGAGTGAGAGAGAGAGAGAGAGTTGTCTAGCAATGTAGGTAGGGTGACTTAGGAAGAGACCTAAGAGAGAGATAGAGAGGGGATGAGAGGGAGAGACTTTAGAGAGAGGGAGATACTTGAGAGAGAGGGAGAGAGAGAGATGGAGTGGAAGTGGAGAGAGGGGTGTTGGAGTGAGAGGGACTTATCTAGGTAGGGTGGGATGGATAGAGAGAGAGGGGGGAGAGAGAGAGTGGGAGAGAGAGAGAGGGAGTGGGAGTGCACTACTGAATTTGACACCATTTTCTGATAGACGTTTGTCGGTGGTTCAACAAATCTTTGTCGAAGTAGCGATGAAATGATGAAAAAAAATTTGTCGCTATTTTTTCGTGCAAGTCCGATGACGAATTAAATGTTGAAATAACAGCACAATTCATTGGTTGTCGGCATCATAAAATGGCTTGAATATTCATCAGAATGTCAAAAAAAGGGAATTGAAAGAACACCAGAAGTTCATCGCCAGTTTGACGAAATGGGCAAGTATTTATGACGAAGCCTTCATCGGACCTTTTATGTGGTTTGTTAGTGACGTTCATCAAAATTTTGATGAAAAGGGAAAGGATTTACAACGAAGCCTTCATCGCAGCTAAGAAACTTCATCAGACCTTTCCTATGATTCATCGGTGGACTTCGTCACAATTACAATGAAATGGACAAGGAGTTATGATGAAGCCTTTGTCGCAGCTATAGCGACTTTGTCAAACCTTTTCGGTGATTCATTTGTTGTGTTCGTCAAAATTTTGACGAAACAATGCAATTTTTTTAAAAAAAATATATTCATTGAAATGTACCATTGGTGAGAGATCAAGCTAGTCACATCCCTTCATATTCAAATCTCGGGAAATTATTTTATTCAGTCATTTTCCATGTTTATTAGACACCCGCTGAGACATCATGTAGTTTTGTCGATGCCTTGAGTCTCTTTGAAAGTCTATATTACATATCGCTTTGGTGTCACACAGTCTCATTGATGTTCTCAGTCTCGCCGATAGCCAATAGATCATATGTCGCTATGGTGTCATGCAACCATACTAACACTCTGAGTCTCCCCGAGAATTATTCCTTCAGTCTTAAGTGTATCGCTATGATTCTCACCAATGATAACTTATCACTATGACTTTGGGGGTTGCTAGGACTTTCCTTTGACTACTTAATAGCTTAAAATCAAACTTGAGCTTGAAATTACAAAATAGAATATCATGCCAATTAATTTTACCATTGCTATTCTAGATCTTCAACTTATGGTAGAATAAGTACCAAATTTCCTAAACATAAAAACATTAAAAAAGAATAAGTTTGATAGTTTCCCGAGTCTTGCAGATACTAAAGATTTCAACACTTTCATGGTTAGATTTATAAGGATCTATCTTTTTCATTAATGCAGAGGTAGGTAAAGGAGAAATAATTATAATTGTAACACTATTCATAGTCCAGTAAATTATGTTCGTAATTTGTGTTCAATGGACCTCAGTTTTATCATTATACTACAGATATTATACCATATTTTAATCCAAGGTTCAACTATCTCAGATCTAAAGAAGCACTTTCAATTAACCATTGAAAGTACTATAAAATAAGGTAAGAATTTTACTTGAGAAATATTGGGTACACTTGTAGGATTAAAGTTCTCGCAATCATCAGGATTCATTGGCACACAAACACAACCTATAACATATGAAGTAATGGATGACTACAAGTTAGTGAAATGGTCCTTAATATGTTAGTGGTTTGCAAATTGATTGGTAGAAAATAAGGTTCAAACAGATCTACATGAAAAATTGTGAGGGCAATCTACTATAATCATCAAAATAGATGAAAAGTGCAAAGGAAAGAGTCGAGCTACATCTCTAGAGCCTAAAATAAACACATGCAAGAAACATATAAAAAAAAGAACAAACCAGTTTTTGGATGAATACAAAATGGTGCCTTCAGCAAGTGATTCATATTCTTTCACACCTAACATAGGACATTAAGAAGATTTTAGTCTTCCTCTGTGAAATTAACTACTTATAGAATAAACCTAAAAACCAATATTATATACCTCAATGTCTAGCCAAGGGTAGGTAAAAGAGAAAAAAAATTCTTCAATGCAATGCTGAAAAATATCAATGTGTGTGTAGGTTTATATTACTCAAAATATCATTTCACTACCTAAGAAAAAATACCAAAGTGATGTTTTAAATTTCAATCTTCACATAGGCTCCCTTATTGATACACATGCATATACAAGCATTATTCGAGCTCTAAACTATTCAAATATTAAGGATTTAATTAGCTATAAGATGGAAAGTTGTTCTTGAGACATAATCCATCATCTTTTATATATCTTTATTCACTCCTAGCACTTCAGATAAATTTGTGTAAATGAGACAGAAATGTGAATCTTTTATGACAAAGAAAATTCTTAAAAGGAGGGGGGAGAGAGCAAAGGGTAGGGGGCAAGAGAATGCTTGAATGCATAGAAAAGTATAACATTTTGATCATTATAACAATGAAATGAATCTTAAGTTTGAAGCATTAATATCATTTACAACATTTATGATCAAGAATGAATGTAAGTAGAGAAAATTTTGCATACCTGCAAATGGTACAAAATTTCATGGTTAAGTCAAAGCCTCCCATCAGCAACAAGATCCAAATATCTATGTATCTATCTCAATTGAGCCTCTAAACCCTTCAGAGCTGTCAATTTTTCCACTAACCTGCTATGCACAAAAGTCAAATTTTAGAGTTATGTCATCACTAAAAATAAGAGAAACAGAGCTTTGAAACCAAATCCACACACAACACAATGCGATATTCATACAAATCCATACAAACAAACTAAACTCAAAACATTAGAATGGAAACAACTTAAAATTATGATGCATAGCATGGATTCAAGGTATAAAGAATCATTTTTCTGCCACCATAGTGAAAATTTAGCACTTTCTTTCATCTTTGCATATTGGTTTGATGCTTCAAATGATGCATTTCTTATATTGAAAAGTACATTACCTTATTGAGCTTCTTTTTGTTTCAACAATAGTTTAATATTCTCTACTTAATAGGGCCAACCACATGATGGTGGAAGCTCATTCCCCTCCCCCCCCCACACCACTCTCAATTCCCCATACCCAATCATATAACATTAATCATCCATTCATCCATTAATAACATATAACATTCATTCATTCATCCATTAATGACATATAACATTCATTCATCTATTAATAACATATAACATTCATTCATTAACATATAACATTAATTAATTAACATATTCACATTCATTCATTAACATATAATATTCATTCTTTCAATTTTTACATATTATCAAAAATATGGTTGTCATGATATGATTACAATCACTTTTTTTTTGTTTATTTTTGAAAGCTACATAAAGATGAAGTGGAGTATAGTTTTCTAAATTAATATTTGTCTCCCCTTTAGTTGTTTTGTCCTCTATTCATGATCTTAATGTATGCCTAGTTGTCTACTCATGACGTGGATGTCGCTTCAAGGGGGGTCTACTACAATAAGAAAGAAATGTTAAACTGATATGTTTTATTATTATTGTTACAAGTATTTCATTAATTAAAAGAACATTAGAGTGGTTCTCTTTACCTGATGGGTCCACATCATGTTCCTAAACTTTTGTTATAGACTCATGCTCAACATGTTGAACACCCTCTAAATCCTGATCTGCAATTGAAACACAAAAGGTTACATTAATTAATACACCAACTAAAATTAAATATGTTTAAGAGAACATGAGAGTGGTCCTCTTTACCTGATGGGGCCACATCATGTTCCTGATCTTCTCTAGCTTGATCATGCTCAACATGTTGATCAGCTCTACATGCTCTAAATTTGAAACACAAAAGGTTAGATTAATTAATACACCAATTGCAATTAAATATGTTTAAAATAACTTTAGAGTGGTCCTCTTTACCTGATGGGGCCACATCATGTTCTTGATCTTCTCTAGCCTGATCATGCTCAACATGTTGATCATGCTCTACATGCTATAAAGTACTGGGATGCACACCATGACCTTCATCTGTAGGTTGTGCTCCACCCTCACCAGGTTGCATTCCAATGTCATGTGCAGTATTATCATTGCTTGAATGTTTAAAACAAATAGGCATGTAATTACTTTATGGTGGAAATTAATATTGAATAGATTGCACAAGTATTCAATTTTAAATAAACTTTATTGAGTCTATTTACCTGCGTGTCGGATGTAGTGGAAGGTTGTGTTTGCCTAGTCAAGACTCTTAGGCATTTAGCCATGGCTCCATAGCCTTGCTGGAAGGAAATCTTCAAGTCATCTTCTGTGGGAACTCTGTTGAATTCAAAGCCCTAAATTTTTGCATAAGATCATGAATTTTGATTCTATGGTGTGATAAAACAAAAATTGTTTTCAATTTATTATTTGGATACTATATTTCATTTATGGATACTTACAATTCATGCGGCTAATTTCATATAACCACCAAAGCCAAGTTTGTGATGCCCATGTTTTTCTAGTCTTGCCTTTGTTTCCTTTGATGTGTCAGGCAGCCTATTATTATTTGGATACTATATTTCATTTATTATTATTTGGATACTGAATTTTGCTTCTATGGTGTGATAAAACCAAAAAAAATTTCAATTTATTATTTGGATACTATATTTCATTTATTGATACTTACAATTCACGCGACTAATTTCATATAACCACCAAAGCCAAGTTTGTGATGCCCATTTTTTTCTAGTCTTTCCTTTGTTTCCTAGTCTAAAGTTTGAAATATGTTAGATTATGTAAAAAGAAAGAATAATCAATATATAATTACATTGTTGATAGTATCACATACCTTCCTTGGCCTGATAGTGTCTTTCCTTTTTTCTTTTCAGCCTTCTCCTTTCCATCCGACACCAGGTCCTTCCACTCCCTCTTTGGAATCATGGGGGGATGCTCATAATTTTTGTTCTTCTCTAAATGTGACCTATATTGGTCCCTCACATACTTTAGATAGCTACCAGCTTTCTGAAGGACCTTGGTTTAGTTGAATGTTTTATCACTGAACAACACAACTAAACAATTAATGAGCTCATCTTTTAAATCTTGATTTTGGGCATTCCACCATGTACGTATGGTGGGCCCGAAGAGCT
This sequence comes from Sequoia sempervirens, assembly GCA_007258455.2. Classification (NCBI taxonomy): domain Eukaryota; kingdom Viridiplantae; phylum Streptophyta; class Pinopsida; order Cupressales; family Cupressaceae; genus Sequoia; species Sequoia sempervirens. Next base: position 22,317 of record VDFB02269688.1, on the reverse strand, counting down.
CCAATGTAATATCACTTAGATGTTTATAAAAAACATTATTTCCTACAAAATGATCATGGGATCAATAGTCTAAAAAGAGCGATCAATAAGTAAATTTCAATTGGATTATATATAATAATAATTAAAATATTTTAAAGTACCTGGGACCCTCTCTATCTTTATGGGAATGAAATTCTCAATCACCATAAGTGTGACCGAAAATGTTCCCATACTAGTAATATGGGAAGATCCAGGAAATGCTACTAAAACATCACCAGTACTAGTGGCCTTTGTATCCCCAGGTACATGTCCTGACACATGTTTTGGAATGTGTTTGCTGCCAGAGGATGCATTAATGGATGCCTACATGGTATGTGTTTCCAAAATTTTAGACAAAAATATATGCATGGATGATGAGGTTAGATGATGTGATGTAAGCATAGGAAGATCAGGATGGACACTTGTACCAACCCCCACTCCTCGGGAAACACTTGTAGTACCCTGATCATGGCTAGGAGCATCATGAGGAGGCAAATAACCCTATAAAAACAACACATATTTTAGTTCATGACATAAAAGAGTACAAAATATAAAACCATGAATGAAATTATGTTATAATTAAAGACCTCATGAAAGCTTACTTGCAAGTTTTGTAATCTCTCAGACAATATTTTAACCCTCTCTCTTATCTCATCTTTTTGAGGCACTATGAATATCAACTTAACCATTTCTCCATTGCATTTTTTTTGGATCTTCTTTATCATATCAAGGGGGTTTGTTGAATAAGCGATGTCATCATCATAAAATATTGAGTGTACCTCACTATGGATTCTCTCCTCTATTGCTAGTGCCTTTCCCCGATTAGTCAACTGCAACAAGAATATTAAAAACATTATCGAAATTAACCCAATAAACTTATGAAAAAAACATAATAATAAAACATTTTTCCCGTATCTAATTTGTACGATTACAATGAGATAAACATGTTAGGTAGAAGTGCCTAAAGATACATAGTGATTTGTGCTCTAGGCCAGAGCCTTCCCCGTGCAATCAATGTCCCGCTCTAACAAAAATTAAATATAAAAAAAATTACCGAAATGAAACCAATAGACTTATGAAAAAAAGAAAAGAATAAAATGGTATATTGGAGTCATTAATTAGAGGTTGGGTAAAATGGTACATAGTACATAGCACCCCCATAGTAATTGTGTTTTTAACTAAGTGATTCAAATTGTAATCGATTAGCAACTCTTCCCCTATAGTAATTGATTTTATCGCACATACGAATACACGGTTTCCCTCGTACACCTCGAATATGCAATTGGGTTTCTTATTTGTTGACTCAGGTCATGTACTGTTTATAAAAATTGCAATATTTCCTGATGCTTTTGGCCTTCCTTCAATGCACATAGCCACTCCTTTATTTTGATCCTTATCTTTTAGTTGTATATAATTTGCTGACAGTGCATACCTACGCATACTTTGTGTATATCGAACCACATCCAATATTTGTAACTTTAATAGGGTCCAACATACTCCATCAATTCAATAACTTTTTCGTAACAAACCTTTATGCTATCCATGCAAAATAGGCCCAAACCATGTAATGACGATGGTGCTATGTGATATATCCTCTCGTTGACACAAAGATCAATGTTCATTGGAGGAAGTTCCTTGGGTACCCATTATTTCCATAGATTTTGGTACCTCAAGGGCATCTCGATGTCACCTATGCTCTCATCATCATAAGAACATGACCCCCCTTTAGCAAGAAAAAATTCCAAGTGTTTACAGAATTTTCTTCTAATATTTTGACCTCTAGTTGATCTCCCTCTTTTAGAAATACTACATGTCTCGCTTTCCTCTTCTCTTCCTGAATTTCCCTCACTCAAGGAAGAAAAATATAACAAATACCTATTTGGTGGTACCTACACTCATAAGGATGTTGGATAAATTTTTTTCATGGTGATGTGATCCCAAGGTGACATTATATTAATCTATCATTTCATTGCTAGAATTTCATAGGTTATAAGGTAATAAAGTCTTGATAGATTGCAAGCTATTGTTACTACCGCCCAAATGTGTCCATCACAAATCAAATCTACTTAACATTTTAACTCCCAAACTTTGTAACAAGTGTTAAATGTGACTATGGTCCACTAGTTACACAACCAAGGCCTCAAATACATTCTCTAATTGTAATCAAAGGACTTTTGATCTTCATTCAAGTAAATAAACTTGAAGGGAAACACCACCAAGTGGTTTATTGGACACCTACATGATTAAAAATAGCATAAACTTTACATTTAATTTCTATATGTCAAAGTGGTTAACAGGGAGGGAGTGTGTACTAGGCCTGGTTAAGTCATCATAAGTTTACACTTTGGCAATCAATTTTTTTTAAGTCATATTAGATCTTCCTATGTCTAATTTCTAGGATATTTTTGGTATTTTTTAAGATAGGATGATTGATGAAAGAGCCCAAAGACTAGCCTTTCTCCATGGTTTCCAAGTACACATAGCAGTGGTCTTTTCTTATACGGTTGGACATGATTTAAAAAACTTAGCTAGGAATTATTCATTTAACCTAAGGCTTTCTCATAATGCCATCATTGGAAAAGTATGATCAAATTCTTTTATTATGAAGAATTGGTCTATGTGCCTCTAGTAATCACTATAAATGTCTGTAAGGATAAAATGACTAATTGCATCAAGTAGGAGAGAATCAAATTTGAGTTCTTCAAAGATTGTATTCCTCTATTCATAATTTTTAAGGGTTGTGTGTGGATGAGGTTATCACTACCAAGAAGGGAGGAGACCTTTCCTTGTATTCTTTTATAATTTTTATTATTCTTACTTATTTTACACATACATTTACAAATACACATACATATGCATTTATCATTTTCATTTATTTCTCATGTAGTTTAATAGTTTGATCGATTTCATATTATATGTGTTGAAGAATTTAGAATTTCAATTACATTAATTTATGGATTTGTTGTATCTATAACACTACAAAACCATATGCTCTTTGCATTTACACTTGCATTTACAAATACACATTTATATACATAGATATAGCTTTCTTTAATGATATGTTGCATTTATTGTTCTAGGAGAGCATCTAGTAATTACATTTACATTTACATTTAAAAATACATATACATATATACATACATACATACATATATATATATATGTATATATATAGATATCTGTGTGTGTGTATGTATATCATTTATATTCAGTGTTCAAAAACAACCCATTAGGTATGCACATGGATAAAAATTCATAAAATCAGATCTCCCATACATGTTTTGTTGAAACCTAGGCTTGAACCTCTCATTTCACATGCTTTTCTTCACAAAACTATTGAGGACAACATCTATACCTTCTTTATTTCTCATCCTATGCCCTATTCATGCATCCTACAATTACAACAATATCCATGGGGCCTCTTACAAAAGCTATAGTAATCACAAAAAGTGTAAGAGCCCCTTTATATCATGTTTGGACTACAAGACCCTAAAAAATAGGGTAACTCAGATTATGATTTTTTGGTGAGCTATATGGAAAAAATCAGTAGCACCAGTTCATTCTTGGAGTCTTATAAAAGAGAAGTGAATCAGGTGGTAGTTAAGTACAAACCTTATAGTGTCAAGGTGAATGAGGTGATCAATTTTGATTGGCCAATTGATGAAGAGTACCAAAAATGGGTAAATATATATTTAACTATGGAAGAGTGAAAAGGAGTAGGTTACTAATGGTTGACAAATTAGTTTTTTTAGTTCAACAGATTCTAGTTTTGTTTTTTGGTGACAGTCTAGGCACATAATTCTTGAATTGTTTTGTTGCTGCATCAACCATTCTCAGCAGGCACAATGAACAAGAAGATTCTCTGGGGAGATTGCTATTGTAACAAATTTTTGGAATATCACAAGGCGGTCCAATTGGCTGGTGACCCATGTGCTTTCTGGTCTGATGCTTGTTTTCTCCTCCTTTTTCTATAAGAAGGATTTCAAGGCCAAAAATACGGGTTAACAAGTTAGATATTTTTGGTTGAGTCCAAATGAAGTTGCAGAGCAAATTGTAAAGTTTGATGGTTTTAGGGGAAATGCAATTTAGGTTTTGAGTCATTCTCTAGTAGGTTTTGAATTCATGGGGATTTGATGTTTTATGACAATACTGGCATTTGAATTGATATGATTAATTCAAACTTATGTCTCTCTATTGTACAAGCATATCTAAATTTTGAATGAAATGATCAAGGGTTGTTTTGTTCATCTCACTGTTGTGGTGTGCATGATTCTTGTTTTAGGTTTAATTCAAGGAATTAATTAAAATTCTTGAATGGGATTGTAGGTCACGGATATGTTCTGTATAAGCTATTTTTTTTTTTGTCTTATCTTATACCATTTTACAAGAATGGGGGTGCCAATGTAGGATAAGATCTTTGGAAACTAGGCATGAAAATTGAAGGTTAAAGAGAATGGGGGTTCCAAACTTACAATACTCATTGCCCCTTGGTCATTGATTTTCCCTAAGTACCCTCAACCTCATCCTCGGTGTTGGTATTGACCTTGTTTTCAATCCTCCAAACTCTTCGTTGGCGCTGATATTGACCTTGTTTTCACTCCTCCAAACTCTTCATCGGCACTGGTATTGACCTTGTTTTAACTCCAAACTCTTCCTCGGCACTGGTATTGACCTTTTTTTCACTCCAAACTCTTCCTCGGTGCTAGTATTGACCTTTTTTTCACTCCTCCAAACTCTTCATTGGCGCTGGTATTGACCTTGTTTTAACTCCAAACTCTTCCTCAGCATTAGCATTGACCTTGTTTTCACTACTCCAAACTCTTCCTCGGCACTAGCATTAACCTTGTTTTCACTACTCCAAACTCTTCCTCATCGTTGGTATTGACCTTTCACTTCTCTAATTTGACGAGCTACAACCTGGTTTCATTAGGTTTTACAGTATGTTAATCAAGTTCAAAATTTTGGTTCCATTAAGCTAGGTTTTAATATTCTACAAGATAGCTAAGTATATATTAGCTATATTTTACATAATAAATAATATAATAATTCAACTTATTATAATTATATATTATATTCTTTTACAAAATTATTAAATACGTATAAAATTATTATAATTAATAATTAATAATAAGTATATTTTTATATAATACAAAATATAATTAATATAATATATATTTAATATAATAGTAATATATATTAATATGAGAGAGAGAAACTAAATTTTGATTGGTTGTTTCATGTCAACAATCCAAGGATGGCATGTGTCCTTGGGGAGTTATGCTCAAGGTAGCATGCCATTTGATTAAAGATATGATAATTCTCCTTTAAGACCTCTTCAATGTACCCATTCCACACTTAAGGAGACAAAGATAAATATAGAGAAGAAAATATAGAGAGAGAGGGAGATAATGAAAAGCATACAAATAGAAAGGGAGACAAAGAGATAGAGAGGGGTAGAGAGATAAAGAGATAAGGATGAATAGATAGAGATATAGGGAGGGTGATTGATATATCTTTCCTTGTTGTTCTCTATATCTCTATATCTCCCACTATCTATGTCACTCCCACCTCTTCCCCCCTCTATCTATTGAGCTATCTCTCCCTCTCCCCCATTTCTCTCTCATTCACTTCATCTCTCCCCCATCTCTCCTACTATATATCTCTATCTCTATTTCTCTTTTTATCTCCCTCTCACTCTCTCTATCTCTTTCTATCTATATCCTCCTCCCTCTCTATCTCCCCCTCTCTATCTCTCACCATCTCTCCCTCCCTATCCATCAATCTCTATCTCCACCTCTCTTTTCTCTTCCCATATATCTCCATCTCTCTTTCTCTTCCATATATCTCTATCTCTCTCTCTTTCTCTCCCCATTTATTAACTAAGAAGCCATGCAAGCATATAATAGTATATGTTGGTAAAACTATAATAGTGTTTTATTAAACTATAAGTAACACTTATCTTTCTAATGTCAAGCCTTCTTATAAAAATAGTGTTTTATTAAACTATAAGTAGATTATTGTCACCACTCTTCATTCAACATGAAATGCCAAATGTAGCAATTTTTTTGTTTCTTTTGTCAAGTTTCATTAACCAAGCTATTTACTGGGTTGAATAAAGTTGTGTTATGACCCTTATTCTCTTTAAAATAATTAGACAATATTAGCAATATCAGGAAGGGGAGAAAACTAAATCCTTCAAAATAGGGGTAGTTGTGGGTTTTTTGGATTTCTTTGTATACTATATACTTAGTTCCTCTAAGATAAATAAGTAACTTTAGATCATTTTCTTAGTTGTGTATCCTAAATAATATAGAGTAAGCTTTTTCATTTTAATTGAATACTACATAATAGTTTATGCACGTTGAAAGATTTTTTTCCATTCTTTGTAGTTTTTACATTGGAATACAAATCATATTTAATTTCATGCCAATATACTTCTTTCATAAATATATTTGTTTTAAATAAGTGCTTCATAACCCATCATGATTTAGACCTAGGTATGTGCAAGATCATGATGGGCCAAAAAGTGGCAACCTGAAAAAAGTAGCATTTTGAACTCGCCAAAAAATGTGAAAAATCTCGAGTTGATTTTTTTTGGGTTGGCTATCAGTACATTGCTCCATAGAAATTCCCAAGCCAAAGTACTAAAAATCGGATATATTATTTGTTTTGGATATCCAATTCGTGTCTAATATCTAATTTTAAAAACATTTTAAAATGTAATATTTTGGTGTTATAAATCGGATATCCAATTTTTGCACACATATACCCAAGATTAATTAGGAGGTGGAGGGTGGGAAAGAGAGATAGAGAGAGAGAGAGAGATGCAAAGAGAGGGGGAGAGAGAGAATTAGGATGGGGAAGGGAGAGAGTTGGAAAAGGGAGAGGAAAAATGAGAGAGGGGGGGAAAGGGAGAGAGAGATATATAGAGAGAATTAGGAGGGGGAAGTGAGAGGGGAAGAGGGAAAGAAGGGGAGAGGTAGAGAGAGAGAGAGAGAGAGAATTGGGAGGGGGAAGGGAAAGGGGAAGAGTGTTGAGGGTAGAGGATAGAAGGTTTAAGGGTTTAGGGTTTAAGGTTTTATGGTTGAGGGTTTAGGATGAGGGGGTAGGGAGAGACTGAGAGAGAGGGAGGGAGGAGTGGGAGAGAGATAAAGGAAGGGAGGGTTAAGGGTAGAGGGTAGAGGGTTTAAGGGTTAATGGTTTAGGGTTTATGGTTTAGGATGAGGGGTATGGGGAGATACTTAGAGAGAGAGAGAGAGGGGGAGGGAGGAGAGAGATAAAGGAAGGAGGCTTATGCAGAGGGTAGAGGGTTTAAGGGTTAAGGGTTTAGGGTTAAGGGAGAGAGATAGAGGAGTGAGAGAGAGAGAGAGAGAGAGAACTAAGAGAGTGAGAGGGGGTAGGAGAGAGACATGGTTAATGGTAAAGGGTAGAGGGTTTAAGGGTTTAGGGTTAAGGGTTAAGGATTTAGGGTTATGGGTAGAGGGGAGAGATAGAGGGATTCAAATGAGAGAGAGAGGAGGGAGTGGGAGAGAGATAAAGAGTAGAGGGTTAAGGGTAAAGGGTAGAAGGTAGAGGGTTAAGGGTGGAGGGGAGGGAGATAAGAGTGAGTGAGTGAGAGAGAGAGAGACCTGAGAGAGGGAGAGGGGGTAGGAGGGTGAGACTTGAGGGAGAGAGGGAAAGAGGGAGGGATTGGGAGAAAGATAAGGGGTAGAGGGTTAAACGTAGAGGGTAGAGGGTTTAAGGGTTTAGAGTTTAAGGGTTAAGGGTTTAGGGTTTAGGGTTTAGGGTAGAGGGGAGAGATAGAGGGAGTGAGAGAGAGAGGGGGAGAGAGGGGGAGAGGGGGTAGGAGGGAGATACTTGAGAGAGAGAGGGTAGAGGGTTTAAGGGTTTGGGGTTTAAGGGTTAAGGGTTAATCGTTTAGGGTTTAGGGTTATGGGTAGTGATGAAACTTCAAATTTTTGGTCTATGTGTTCTATTTTATCTTTCCTTGTGTCTCTGGTCATTTGTGGTGTTTGGGTAAAGCCTAAGGATGGGGTTTTACCTTCATCTTCATGTAAAACCCTAGTGTTCATCTTACACCTTGGATGGGATCTATTTGGCCGTTACTTTTTGGGAAGGCTTTAAAATGACTTAAGCCCCATCACTTCATACATCTAGGTTGGGCCCCCTTTTTTTTATTGTTTTATTTCCTTCACCTGACTTTATTTTTCCTAAGTATTTTTTTGGTCCCATGTTCCCTTGTTAAAACAACTTATGTCATTGTTTTTTGTCAACCTAGTGATGTCCCCTTATTCCTTTAGGGGAGACGGCCCAGTAGTCATGCAGGCTAACTTTCTCAGCATGTAGAAATTGACTAGAATATCGTAGAACCTTAAAAAAAAATTAAATGTAGACTGGTCTCTTATTTATCTATAACTAAGGTTTAGAGGCGCGACTCATTATGCAACTCGCCACATTAGTAGATCTTTTGAGAAGTGTCTAAAATTTGAATTTTTAAAGGTTCGACCAAAACTTAATCATGGAACCCCCAATAGCTGAACCAAAAAAATATCATTTGTTGCTTGTAGAATATGATATTTTTATTTAAATTAAAATTAATATACAACCTAAGTGGACCAAATACTTATTGATAACCATAAATCTTTGATATCTCTACCTTTTATATACAACACATATGGACTAATAGTTGAACACAAAAAATCATTTGTTATAAAAATAACACATAATGAAAGTCCTTGTTGGCCCTATGCTGAACGGTTTTAAAAAAACTTATGTCATTGTTTTCCATCCACGTAGTAATATCCCCTTGCCCTTTAATGAATTTTTTATTTTTTAGAAGGATGAAATTTGTGCTGTCGTCAGTCAAAATGCCTTCAAGATCAATGGTTGTCAGCCATCTCGTGATCGGGAATTGTAGGATGGTGATATAGTAGGCAGGCAACATGTGTCCCATCTGGGGGATCAAATTTGTGTGAATGTTCATCAACTGTCCTTTGATCTGAGTCGTTCCCCTCCATCTCGTGATGGTGCTTTGGCTAATTGCGAAATCATAAGTGGGTGCCACATGGACTGTACAAGGTGGGGCCCGAGGAAATTTTTGTGCGATATATTTTAAATGTTTCATTACTTCCAAAGAAAAACATTTAAAATGAAATATTTGACAAGGCCGAGGGGAAATTCATTAAAAATGAGCAAAAGCAGAGACATTAGGGCAACTAGTCAAGTTAGGAGCAGGCTACGTAGCATACAAAATGGTATGCCCATCCATGGCCTGCTTGCCTCTAACAGTCTATCAACTATCAAAATGATACTACCCATCTCATGCCATTGCCAGTAGCCTGCCTTCCGTGCAGAAAATAACCTAATTTGTAACCCTCACATTTTTTATTTTTGAGCCCACATACAATGTCTAAAATTTTATATATGTTTTATTTAATATATTTAAAAAATATTTTATAAGTTATTTATAAAATATTTATAATATAAAATATTTTTTTAATATATTAAACAAATATATATAAACTCTTTAATATTTTTTTATTAGTGATTTTAATGGTATATTAAAAAAAATTCATATTTTGATAGTTGAATACATTCAAAATATTTCTAATATATTTCTAATTTAAAAATTATATTGTTTAATTTTTTAAATATATTTTTTTTCAAAAATATATTTTTATTTATTTTAAATATATTATACATACAAAATTACATAATCAATAATAGATAATAGATTTTTGTGAATATATCTATGTATGTTAATATGCTTGAAAAACTAATTTTAATTAAAAAATTTACTAACATTATTAAAAGGTAAGTTTTTAATTAGAATTATTTAACATTTGAAATAGAAAATTTAAATATTATATTATAATAGTTTATAATTTACTTATATAGTATTTTGGATAATAGAAACAATTTTGATTGATTTAATATTTTCTAAGTTCATTATTGAATTTAAATCTTATAAATATAATATATATTTAATCAATATTATAATTTAAAATAATAATCAATATTGAACATCTTAGATTTTTAGTATAACTTAAATATTAAAAAATTTAATGTATAAGTTTATAAAATATAATATATATATTTTTTAAATAAAGATTTAAAGATTATTGAAATTTATGAGATGTGTATGTAATTCTTAGCATGACACTCTTAGAGATTAGGATTTATTTTCACATTTATCTATTTTCTTATTGTTCCTATTAGTGGCTAATTAAATCTTCATTGAAAACCTACAAAGAGCTTGGGTCCTTCAATCTCAAAGCTTGTCTAATTTCTGATGAGAATCATTCACATTGATTCCCAATATTGTGCTCCTTGCATGATATATATATATAAAATGCACTTGGTAATTTAGTATGTGGTTGAAATATTAGACTAACAACAAATGGTTATTTTCATTTTTGGCACATGATTGGCCATTTTTACTATGTTAAATTTTTATTTTCACTCTTATTTTCATGGTTTTCATGTTGTCAAATTTTATAAATTTCTTAGTCTTTTTAAATAAATAAATGAAGGTTCTATTAGTGTCCCCAATCTTGCTAAAAATCATGTATAGAGAGAGTACAATATATAAACTATTAATTATAGAGTATAACAACAAAATGAATTTAAAAACTACTACATACAAACAAGGTTTAGAATAATTCAAAATAGAGATACCATTCTCCTACAAATACTATGTATAGAAACCCTATCTAGCCACACTTTCACCCTCAAAATCAAGAGAATAAATTCTCATACATTGTTTCTATAATGAATTTAGAGAATAAATTATAAGATTTAAATTCAATAATGAATTTAGAAAATATTAAATCAATCAAAAAAAAATTATTATCCAAAATACTATATAAGTAAATTATAAAATATTATATTATAATATTTAAATTTTCTATTTCAAATGTTAAATAATTCTAATTTGGAAGATCGAAAAAAGGATTGGACTCGCTCTGCAAATTGGGGTTCCTCTGTAGTGCGCCTGAACAAGGGTTCCCCAAACGCGGGCATAGGAGGCCTGGTCCTCCTCTGCGTTGGGCATTGTTGGCAACATCCCTGATGTGGTGTGGAAGGGAGGTTTTCTGGCTCATTTCTTGTGAAGCCTGGCTGGTATTTAAGGCCTTTGATGGATGGGGTGCCAGACCCCCCAGATGGCGGCGGTGGTGTTTCAAATGGGGCTTCGGGTGGGCAGGCAAAGTTATTCCAAGACGTTGTAGCTAAAGAAAGTGTTGTGTTTCCTGAAGGGGCCAATTTTGTGGTGGAGACAAGTGATGGGCTTAGAAATAGAGAGGGAGGAAGAGGTAAGTGTTCCTCCAAGGCCCCTAAAATTGACATTATTTCTCCAAATTCCATTTTGTGTCAATTTTTGGGTGAGCAAGATTTAAAACTTAGAAACGTAGGGATTTTCTTGGCTGTCGTGGACACCAGTAGGGTTTCGACGAGGAATTATATGGATGCCTAGCTAAATGATGTTTGGGGGAAAAAGTTAGGGTTACATTTCTCATACTACAGAATGATTCAAAAAGGGCTATTTGTAATTTTCTTCAAAAATCATGAAATGCAAACATGGGTGCTTAATAAATAGTTCTAGAGTGTTGGAAAAAATATTTTTAGGGCATTGGCCTGGTCGGCAGATGCCAATAATGATGAAATTTTGGCTCTTTCGAGCCCTAGATGGTTAGTTATTAAAAACTTGCCTCCCAGAATCTGGAATTTCCTCCCTCTCCTAATCAATCCATATGGTAAAGTTCTCAGGATTGATAACACAAAATCAGCCCTTCCTCACACTGACGTGAGGGCCTTAGTCTCCATCCTTCCGGGTGTTGATCTACCCGACTTACTGTTGCTTAAACTGGATACTAGGGACATAGAGTGTCCACTAGAAGTGTTAGGCGGCCTGAATGCCTACTACTTATGTCATAGGGAAGGGCATGTAAGGAGGAACTACTCGTTAATCTCAAAAAACCACACTGGTAAGAAGTCAAATTTTGGAAACAAAGATGGACCTGCAGGCTTCAAGGATGTAAATCCAAGTATTCATGCTAATATGAGCACCCCTGTTGAAACCCAGAAGGGTGGAGACAAGGAAGACGAAACCCTCGAAAAAGGTGTGTGTGACGGTAACAAACCTATGGACATACCAGAGAAGATTCTCATACCCAATAATGGAAATAAAAAGCACACTGTACCAAATCTAGAAGAAAACATTGAAACCTACGAATCCTTATTGGGAGAAGTAATGACTGACTTCTCAGGTGGAATTTTTGAGCCCCAAGAAAATAGTGAGGATGGTAGTATGGATACGGACTCACTCAATGACTCTGATGGAGAAGACGAAATAGAACCAAGAAATGGTGGTCCTCTTGCTCCACTTGATTTGTCACCAACTGAGGCCCTAGCCACAAGATAGTCAGAACCCTCTGTTACTATTCCCCAGGAAACATCCAACAATGTGAGGGTGAAGAAAAATTTCCAACAATTGGTTTTGGAAAGAATAAAAAATGGATGCAAGATTAGGGGGATGAAAGGGCCTGGAGATCCAGAGGAGAAGACCTTTCTCCTCAAAAATTTTAGATTGCATAAAGTGGAAAATAAAAAAGAAGTTTCTCCTACTAATAAGGATAAGCCTACCAACATTAAAGAGATCATAACGGCCTTTGAGGCTAGCACTCAACCCTCCTATACTCCACCAGGTATCACCAATGGATTGGTGACTAGTTAGCCTGTTGAGGTGGAAGGGACTAAAATAGGGTTTCTCCCTCCTACCCCTAGTGCTCAATGCATTGATGATACTTCGGTGGGTATTGGAGTGTTGGTGGGTGGTAGAGGTCAAGATGACAGAGAAATAGACCTAGTTGGCTCAAGTTCAAATAGTAAGATGGTGAGTGTTTTAGGAACCTCTAATGGCTACCAGACTATTCATGATAGCATTGAGCCTCAGATAGTCCTTGTTACTTCAGACTGTGAAAAGGATCTAGCTCTTAAGGGAGCCATGGAGGGGTAAAACATCTCCAAACCTGAGTAGATGCATAGGCCAAGGGGGAGGCCAAGGAAAGACAAGGACAAGATAATCCCCGTAGGCAATGGGAACTTGAAGGTCCTCCCACATACAAAAAGGAAAAAGAAAAGCATGGTTATCCAAAGTCCAATAGCTAAAAAGATGGAAGTTGAACCTAAAGTGCCAAAATGCTTTGAAACCTTCAAAGCAAACAAAGAGACTCCCAACCCTCTAAACAATAATGAATCTTAATTGCATTTTGTGGAATGTCAGGGGGCTGGAAACCCTCGACAGGAAACAAGTTGTTAGAAGATTCTTAAACCAATGCAAGGACAAAAATGTTGTGCTGCTGTAGGAAATCAAATCTGTTGGGTTTACCCTTGAAACCAACCTTAATTTTGTTTGGAGGGGGGCCACTCACTTCTCTACTCAACATGAAAAGGGTAGAGGAGGAGCTGCCATCATGATCTCTAGTGAATGGAGTCAGTTTGTCTCTGGGTCCAGAACCTCCCCTTGCAACAAGGCGGTCTGGATCACCATGAAAAAGGATGACCACTCATTTGGGATATGTTCTATTTATGCCCCAAATGAACATGGGGAAAGAATCAAGTTGTTGAAATGGCTTGGTGACCTCAGTGATGTGCCATGGATCTTGGGTGGAAACTTCAACATGATTGAAAACAAAGAGGATAAGCATGGGGGTCTGGGGATGGACTGGAAGGGTAATGAAAAATTATTTTGGCTGAAAACAAAGTCCAAACTGAATTTGATTAACCCCATTGAAGGTGGGAAAAAGGACTGCCCCAGCATTTGGTACACGTGGTGTAATGCCCAAAAGGGGAGTAAATGAATCTACTATAGGTTGGACAGGTTCTACTTTAATAAAGATCACTACACCCTTGATCTATTGAGGGATGGTTGTAAAGTAGAAGTCCACCCATATACGCTCTTAGACCATCACCCAATAAGAATAAGGCTTCTCCTAAAAGTGGGGCAGAAGTGCAGCATGAAAAAGGGAGCTTCCTCCTTAACACGAGGCTGCTCCATGATAATGACTGTGTGGCCGCAATTAAATCTCTCAGAAACATTAACCTATGGATGTACAAGAGGTTGGGGGCCATCGGAGATGGGAACTGAACACAAAAGATTGGAAATCCTTGTTCCAACTAATAGGAAAGAAAAAATCCCTTGATGGGAGGAGGAAGGAGGGAATGCTCCAAGAGAAGCTCCTTCAAGTTGAATCTAATCTTTAGAATGAACCAAAAAATGAAGTCATTGGGGAACAATATAGGAATGTCAAGGATTCCTTGAGAAGGCTTCAAAACTCAAAAATTCAAGGGCTCAAGATAAGAGCCAAATTAAACTGGCTGGAAAGCGGTGAAAGAGGCTCAAAATTTTTCTTCAGGATGATAAAGGAAAAGCATATCAAAGAACACATAGAGCAGATTCAACATGAAGGGAACCTCATCTTAGATCAGGAGGACATTACAGGCCTCTTTTTCAAATTCTATAAAGATCTTTTTACATCATAAAGTAAGGGGGAGGGCTATTCGAATGCAAGACAAGAAATAAAGGATATCATTCCAAAGAAAATTGATGGGAAAGAGGCAACTGCTCTAAGCCAAGATATTTCCAAGGGTGAGATCAAAAGTGCAATCTAGTCCCTTCAAAATGACAAGACTCCAGGTTTTGACGATCTTCCTACTGAGTTCTACAAAGCCTTTGAGGACTGGATAGTGGATGACTTGTTTCTGGTATACAAGGAGGCATTGGAAAGAGGTTCACTTGGCAGAAATATAAACAAAGGCATTATAAAATTGCTACCCAAAGAAGGTGACAAAACTCAAACCAAGAACTAGAGGCCAATAAGCTTGCTGAATGTGTCATACAAAATCCTTGCCAAAGTTTTAGCAAGAAGATTGGTTAACATTCTACCAAGGTTTGAAAACAACACCCAAACTGGTTTCATTAAGGGCAGATATATTCTTGAAAATTTAATTACAAGTTAGGAAGTGATGGAGTGGGCTAGGGTAGCAAACCAGGAAGCAGCAATGGTATTACTTGACTTTGAGAAAGCTTATGATAGGGTTGAATGGGAATTTATCAATATGATGCTAGAGGCCTTTGGCTTCCTGATCTCCTTTTGTAACATGGTGGCCACTTTGTTCAGAGATGCAATTGCATAGGTGGACGTGAATGGCTCCCTCACCAAGGAATTTATTCTTGAAAGGTCAATCAAGCAGGGGTGCCCCTTAGCCCCGGCCCTATTTGTGTTTGCCTCAGACACATTGCATTATATGCTCAGGGCCAATAGTGGCTCAGCCAAGGTTGCTGGTATAACTCTCCCTAATCAAACTGAGCTTATAAACATCTAGTTTGCTGATGACACCACTCTCTTTCCCCTGCTAAATGAAGCTAATATTTCCAACTTGATGGTGAAGTTGGATCTATTTTGTGTTGCTTCTAGTGCCAATATTTCTCTTTCTAAGTCCATCATGTTGGGGTGGAAAGAAAATCCTCCAGACTGGCTTGCTAGGTTTGGTGTACAGTGGGGTGGCCCTCTTAAGCAAGTCAAGTATTTGGGCATCCCCTTTGCGGTTAGCCCCAACTTGAAGGAAATTTGGTACTGGATTCAAAGAAATATTGATGCAAAATTGAGTAAATGGAATAAGCAATACCTCTCCTTGGCAGGGAGAATTCAAATTTGTCAAAAAATCCTTTCTTCATACAACCTTTATTTTTCTTTTGTTTGGTTGTTAAGCAATTATCAGGTGGATGAAATTCAGAAGAAAATAAGGGGCTTCCTTTGGTCGGATGGGAAGGGCAAGAGGAAGAATCATGTGGTAAAATGGGATTGGTGTTGCTTGAGTAAAGCAGAAGGCGGATTGGGACTAAAAGACCTGAAAGTGCAAGGGATTGCACTTGCTATAAAATGGATCTTCAAGGCCTTTGATGGTGATGAGCCATGGGAAATACTGATCAGGAACAACATTTAGAGGGATGTTCCTAAGCATACAAAGGTCTGGAAAGACCTCCTCCTGAGTGATATCCTTAGCAGTCAACACCCTATGGTTCCTGAGGGCTCGTTGGTCTTCAAAAGCATTTGGAAAGCTTAGGAGTATGCCAAGGCACATATTACCAATGCTAAGTTTTTTACAAACAATACCCTGTTCTCACATAGATCAATCTAGTGGAACCTCATGCATAAGGGAAAACCTCTGGCTCTCTTGCAGGGATGTTCGACTAAAGGTTGGGCGGGCAAAGGAATAAGGAACTTCTCCCATATATTTGATAAGGGGCAATTAAAAGAATGGTCCCAGTTAGGTGTTGAGTTCGGGCTCCTTGAAACACAACAAAGAACATATTCTATCATCAAGGAGGCATGCAATGAATTTTCCTTCCCAATAAACTGTGTATATAATGAAATGCAATACAAAGATTTTTCCTAGGATGGCGGGACTAAACTCATCAGTCTCAACGCAAAAATTGTGTATAACTCTCTTACATGTCAACAAGAGACCTTCAATCACTTGAATAGGATCTAGAACCACAATCTGAACAATTGTGAGTGGTCTAAGTTGCTAGATGTGCTTGGACCAGTGTAATGGAGCCAAAGAAGGCTTGCTTCAGATGGCTTTTAACTCTGTAGAAACTACCATGCAAGATAAGTTCAAATGACATTGAAATTTGCAGCCTTTGTAGGGTGCCAGAAACTATAATGCATTTATTTTTTGAATGTATATATGCTAAAGAAATCTGGAGTTTGTTTTGTCACAAGCAAGATATCTGGGAGGCCAATGGAAAACCCAGCTCAAACATAATTCTTTTTGCTAGAAATAATAAAATTGGGAAAGAAATAACAGCTTTCTGGATATGTTTTACAACCGAAATTCTTTGGCTAATTTGGATTTTGAGAAATGATGAAAAATTTAAAGCGATAAGGAGGACACTTATTGAGTCTAATAAAGACTCATTTTGTACAATATGGTTGTGCATGTAATTCTGACTATAAAGGTGGCCAAATTCAAGTTCCTAAAATTTTTGGAGGAGGGCACAATGCTTGTTAATCTTTGTGAAGACAACTTCAGGGACAGGTGGCTATATACTACCGAGATTTTCCCGAGAGCTCTGGAAGTCTTTCAGGAAGAGTTCAACAAAAAGATGGCAAATGGCAGTTAGAATCAGGGGGCTCCACCATTGCTCAGGTTGGATGTTTTCAGTAGGGACCACTCTTTGGTGAATGAGTTTCCGGGCACCTAATAAAACTCAGCAGGATAAGATGACAGAGTTCTCCATTTTTGGCAGTTGTGGTGGTTCCTTTTTGAGGTATATGGTAGATTTTCAACCTTCCCAGCAGCATGTGGTTCTCATCAACAGCATAGCAGCATCTGACAACATAGTGACTCCTTTGAACCAGCTGTAAACAGAAAACAACATATATGTTTGTAACTTCATAGTGACTTCTTTGAACCAGCATCTTGTTGTAATGTGAACAGCCTGTTGTGTTGTTACTGCTTTGTATCTTTGTTGTTTTCACGATATATAATACAAAAAAAATAAAAAATTCTAATTTTAAATTTTTATAATTAAAAACTTACCTTTTAATGATGTTAGTAAGTTTTTTAATTAAAATTAGTTTTTCAAGCATATTAACATACCTAGATATATTCACCAAAATATATTATCTATTATTGATTATGTAATTTTGTATGTATAATATATTTTTTTTAAATAAAAATATATTTTTGAAAAAAATATATATATTTAAAAAATTAAACAATATATTTTTTAAATTAGAAATATATTAAAAATATTTTGAATTTATTCAACTATCAAAATATGATTTTTTTTTTGAATAACTAATATTTAATTTAAAGAATTTATATTAAGAAAACTTTAAAATTTGAAGACTTACCTAAAATCTTATACATTAAAGATTCAAAATTTTATTCTAAAAAAATTAAACAAACATTCAAATTTATATTCATTTTATATATATATTTTTTAAATTTAAAGATTTACCTAAAATATTATACATTAAATATTTAAAATTTTGTTATAATAATTTGAACATCAAATCAACTTTAAAAATTATAAATAAAAAAATTACATATCTCAAAATTTCTAATATTAATTTTTATTAAAATTTTCAAAATTTTAATATCTATGATAATTTAATAGAAAAAAAATCTTTTGAAAATTTAAATATTTTTATATTAAATATTTATATGTATTTTACATTAAAATAAAACTTTACATTTTTATTAAATTTTATTAATATTTTAAGATTTTAATAATTAAATATTGAAATTTTTACATAAAGAAATAAAAGAAATATAATATATATTTAATAAAATTAAAATTAAAATATAATCTTATTTTTTAAAATAAATGTTAAATTTTTATATTTAAAATGTTTTAAATTATTATGAAACACCATAGTTAGCTAAAAGATGGCGGGGATTTCATTTATAGTCTTCTAGCAAGTAGTAATTTAACTATGATTTTTATTAAACACTGACAACTCGCACAGAGTCTTATATGGAGTCTGACATCAAGAAAATCAAGAAACTGTGGGAGTTATATGCTATGCATCCATGCACATGAGGTCAGGTGCATTCTTGGGGCTAGATAGCCAGCGCTGGGTGGGCTCCCCCTACCTCCTTTCTTTTATCATCCCCACACTAGTGTGCTAGCAGAGTCAGCTAGGAGTTGAGGTGGCGAAAAGGAAGGGGCTATGGGGAACGTAGGTGGGTGTAACTAGGAGGCTAGTCACGTGATGGAGGCAGCAATTTTCTTCACAGAGCTCGAGGATGTTGTAGGAATCATTCCCTGAAGGCAGTTTCATGCAGATTAAATGTGGCACGTGTGGAGGGAAGTCATTTGGGTCCCATAGGCTTCTTTGGCCTCGTGGACGTCATTAAAAATTTTCATTTCATTCCATTTCATATTGGTTGGTGGCGACTTTAGTGGCAGACATTTGCATCATAATTTATTTTTTCTGGTAGTGGTGTTCATGGCGAAGCAATCTCTCTTTGTCATTGAAGTATCTGTGGATGGCCTAGCAAAGTTTGGTGCAGACACGCCAATCTCTTTGAAATCTTTAGCTAGACAAGCCTCCTTTAGAGAAGTTAAAGACCAATGACTGAAGCAGATTCTCTTAAACAAGGACCCATTAGTTCTGGTGGTGACCAAAATGATCCTAGGACCTGGTCATTTGGCTAACAAGGAGTTTGACAAAGAGAATCTACACATCTCCTCCCAATTTTTCCCATCTCTTCTAGACAATGGTGATTCCAAGGCTATGGCTAAACTGCTATTAGTAAAGATGTTTCACAAGGATTTGGTGGGAGGGGTAAATGAAGTGTTGAGTTTTGTGGTGGAGGGTAGAGGCGTCCCAAGATCGAGTGACTTTGCAGCTATTTGAGGTTCGGACGAGGCCATAAAGCTTTTCCCATTCCTTCTTGACTTGAGCAGTCTAGCGTTGAGTAGACATAGAATGGTGGTGGCAGTGGCCATTGAATTCCTGAAGAAATTCTTTAGCTTGATGGATGTGGGTGATGTTGAGTGGGTAAAATTCTTTGAAGATTTTGTTGTTTTAAATAATTTCTTATGAATGCCTTGTATAGTTATTGGTTCTGATAGTTTTTAGAGTTTATCTCTATGGTCCAATGGCTTCTTTCAGTTTCAGAGTCTATAAATTTGATCTCTAATGGCTAGTTTGGGAGTTTTGGGTGACTGGGGATTCGTATGTTTAGGGTCGGTTGGGTCTTGTTTTGACCATCTTCAGGGTGGTTTTTGGTAGTGGTTGTTGGGATGGGTTTGTTGGTAATCAATGGCAGAAGCTTTCCTATGTTTGCAAAAGGTTGTACCTTTTTTAATCTAATATATAAATCAATCTTGTGAATCAAAAAAAAAAATCTTTTTTTAGTTTAAGGGTATGTGCAAGATCATCATGAAAAAAATAGGCCCTTAAGTGGCAAGAAAATAAAAAAATTAGAGTTAGGCAACTTGACGTAAAAATTTGAATAAGTTATCTATATTCTTTCAAAAATATGTAAGAATATAATTTGTAGCAAATTGAATGTATTTTCTAAACTACTAGGTTTGTTTAAAAAGAAAAAAATCTATTGGTGAAAATTTGAAATTTCAATGCAGTAGTACTTAAATTTCAGGGAAAAAATAAGTAGGTGTTTGTCTGACCACCCTAACCACAATAAAACAATAATATATTTTTATAATATTTTATATCTAAGTAGAGGACTCATGTCCTGATGTGATGCATATTTTTTGTAATTTTTTTACTAGTAAATAATTAATTATGAATTTTTTATTACAAGTTTAAAAAAATATAAAAAACTTGTATGTCTTACCACCATAACTTGTTCAAAACTTCATGAAATTTAATTTTTCTTTTTTTAATCCTATAGTATGCAAAGCATAGAATGTGACACATGTTTTGGATTCAAAAAATTTGATACCATTTGAAAGCTATAGATGTTTTTCAATCAATCTATCAATTAGGAATTTAGTCATAATTTGAATAGAAAATGAATAATAATTACTTATTAAATTCAAATTAAAACATAATTTATATTGGTGAAAATCTGAGAATCTCCTCTAAAAACCATTTTCATTTCATTGATTTTGGGTTAAAAAAAAGTCGTCAGCCACATACCCATCATATTACCACTTTTTAGCCCATCATGATCCTGCACATACCCTTAAATTCTATAAAATATTTAATTAATTAGTTGTATTTTTTGTTATTGTTTAAATTATGATGTCATTGGTTTTTATTTTATTATTATAAATAAGGTTTTTTATTTTAGGTAATGCATAAACAATAATGTGATCATCTTAGATCTAAAACTTAAATCAAAAGGTATAGATATATAATTTTCAAAATTACATCTATATTTGATCTTTAATAAAAACATAAACTAATATAATTTAATTAACCCCAATCTAAATCCCAACCCTACTATTAACCCAAATCTTAAGCCTAACAATAACCCTAAGTGAACAATTATCCTAATTGAACCTTAACCCCGATTAGCCCAAACCCTAACCTTAACCCTAACCCTAATTGAACCCTAACCCTAATTAAACTCTAGCCCTAATTGAAATCTAACCCTAATTAAACTCTAGCCCTAATTGAACCCCAACCCTAACCTAAACCCTATTTTTTCCTAACCCTAGTATCTCACAAATACAAGATCGAGACCTTGCCAACTCTAGTAAACCTTATTGGATAGTGATAAAAACTACCTTATCTTTCATTAAGGTAGAAATTTTTTGTTATACAACATGCCCCTTGAAAATTGGAGATAGGAACTGCAAAAAGAAGGTAAACACTAATGAAAATGGTCAGTGGTATTGTGGAAGATGTGATAAAACTTTCCTGAATGTGATTATAAATATATACTTCAATGCAAAGTGCAAGACCATACTTCATTCACTTGGATTACAACTTTTGAAGAAGTGGTAGAAGAAATTATGGGTGTAACAACAAAAGAATTGAACATTTTGAAGCATGAAAAACAAGATGATGTTAAGTTTTCACACATTATACAAAAGGTCCTTTTCAACAGATACATATTTAAACTTCAAGTGAAAAAAGAGACTTATAATGGTGAACAAAGGATTAAATGCATAGTCATAAAAACAACATAGTTTGATTATTCATCTGAGAGCAAAGATTTATTAGACTCAATTACAAAGCTATAGGTTTCATAACATTCAAATGCTTGAATGTATATAATGTTAACAATTTATTCAAACATTTGAAAAAAAAAAATAGTGGATATATCTAAGTTAGTTAATGCCATTTTGTCATGATATACTTCTTTGATGCTGTCAATACTAAATCTAATGATTGATGAACATTTTTCTTTTAAATTTATTGTTCTTGGTTGATTGTTGTTATAGAAAAGTTGGTATGATTTCAAATTTCAATGTGTACCCTTATATATGGGAATTGAGATAAACAATGACACAAACAATAATGAAATCAAATTGATTGCTTTCCAAATTCATATTCATGAAAATGTAAGCATTTTTTCAAGTCAATAAGCATCTTGATAAAGATAACTCTCAGCATGTTTTACATATATTATTAATTAATATGGGTAAGTGCACCAAGATGGTTCCCAAAAAAGGGGCTTAAGTGGCCACTTTTTTTCTGAAATCAGGAAATACTGACCTTGGACATGAAATTGAGGATAGCTACACTCAAAATTTTGAGATGGAACAAAAACAAGGACCGAAGTGCTCTGAGTCTACTTTCT
>VDFB02269687.1:0-15868 GCA_007258455.2 Sequoia sempervirens | reverse complement strand
AAAACCTGTTAGAGCACTTTAGACTTGAGGTTTCCCATTCCTATATCAATATTTTTTGACACCTCAAATTTTTTTGGAGTGAACAAAAAATTGTTTTGAAAATTGTTTTCCCACCCCATGTATCTTTTGCTATCATTTACAAGTTTTGATGGTTATTCTTTGATTTAGAATGATTTCTTTGCATAGACCAACTTTATACCATTATGTATAAATATTTCAACACAAATTTATGTTTGAAGACCCATAAGGTAATTGACTAGGGTAGAATCTCCCTTCAACCTTATTTTTGTAGGGTTCCCATTCATGAAAGTGCACTTGCAAGTTGCTTTTACAAGATTTTGCAAAGTTTCAAAAAATTGCCAATATCAAAGTACCTTTCAAATTTGTTGATGAATCCCTCAGAGAATTTTCAAAGTCCTATTTGACACAAACAAGGCCACTCTAGACAATTGAAGTCTCTTGTTGACTATTAGGAGTAGTCAAGGTTGCTCTATAGATTGTGAGTTGTTGATTTCATGCCTTATTTCAATGCTTTTTTAGTCTAATTTTGTACAAGAGATCTTATATCAAGCCTAGGGACCCATCCATGCTAAAAAAAATATTATTGGGTGAAACCACTCTAATTTGCTCAATTTATCATTTTTGTCAATGAATTGTGACCACTAGGTTTTCAAAATGTTTTCATGTCTCCTTTGTAGATTAGGAATTTAAGTCTTTTGGAACACCTCTTCTTGATGTCAACATTGATCTCTATCAGTTTTAGATTGTAACCATTTTGTTTACTAGGTGAAATTATTCCATTTGTTTAACTTGCATGCACTTTTCATTCATGTTTATCACAACCTCTTAAGTTTTATTGTCAATTACATGCCTTCTATTGCTCATTAATAGGCGAGAACTTCTGAGAAGCTAAGATGCAATTTGAATAGGCTCCTTAATTTTTTTAAAATATGTTCTCTTTGGTCAACGTCACCCACTTGAATACACGATCATGATGGCTATTAGGATTGATCAATACTATCAAGTAGGACATTTTTCCTATGGTAGCCTTGTCCTTAAAGTCTAATCACTTCCAAATTTTATGGGCAATTATAGGACCTAATTCTAAGCATTTTTTTTTTTGGAAAAAATAATTTCACAAGGGAACTTGAACCTGTTTATTCATCATTTTCATTTCTAATACTTAGTCAAATTCACTTTGTTGATTTCAAAGTCTTGCATGTCTCCTAGTTTACATTGTTTGTCTAATTGACAATCCTTAGCCCATATAGTTTTCAAACTTAGAGTTAGAGTAGTTGGGCATAACTTTAGGACTCTTTAATTTGCATATGGTTTGCACACACAACCACACTTAAGAAAAACCTAACCACCACTTTTCTAAAAATGTTCATCTTTAAGGTTCTTTCTATAGTGTAAGATTTAACCAATTCAAGCCAAGTTTAGAAACACACAAATTTATTTCCAAGAAGAAAGACAAGTGCTTATATAAAACTCAACATTAACCTTTACTATGACTCACTTAACAAATTTTTATACAAAAAAGAACAAATTGACTTCAATATTCAGATAATAATTTTTACATTATAAGTCCGACTTCCACTATCATTAAGAATTATATGCTCAAAGAAATTGGTTATAAGCTCACAAGAGTAGATTTTAGGGATTTAAAGATATCCCGAAAAGCATTGCTTTAAAGCTACCTTATCTCTATTTACAAAAGAAATAAAGATAACACATCAATACAAACTAATACCAAATAAATAATTCAAATAAAAGCCTAAAAATAGACTCTCTCCTATTGCTTATAAGTAACCATTACTAATGATGACAATTACTAGATGTGATTGACACTTGAAACATAAATTTGCACATGAAGGACTTTTATAATTATGAAGCAAATGGTGGGAAATATGAAAAACATCTCAGAGCTTTTGATAATCATTGAAAATTGGACGAATCTTTAACCACCATGGATATGTTGCCATTTTTTTAGCTCATTGTACTAGCCCAACTAGGTTCCTAGAAACTAAAACCTACGGCTTTTCCCTTAAACCTTCTTCTCAAACCAAGACTCTTGATTGCTTAGAATTGACAGTGATCTTCTTATACTTGTAATCAAACTCTCAAATGGCTACATATACTTATTCACCCTAGGGCCAAAAACTTGAAAAATTTGTACATCTACCATCATGAATATTTGAAAAGATTTAGTCAAGTGTGAAACATTATTTTTTTCTTCTAAAGCATGCCTTATAGTCATATTAGCCATTTAAAATGATACTCAGGTACGCGTACTCTTATATCTTGGCAAGGACAACCTAGGTGCCTATTTGCCACTTTTTCACTCATTTCTCTCCCAAGCATACCTAGTAACAATTTTGTTGGTGTAAATAAAATCTTGTACCTAGTTGCTTTCCATTTGGTCTCAAGATCTTGGCAGCCATAGCCAATTCTAACAAATGTCATTGCTAAAGAGCACCCTTCTTTTGGTGGTTAAATTTACACCTTATAAGCATGCCCAAATGCCTTAGGGAGTTTGGGTCAAATTTAAAAAGCATGCCTAAACATCTTAATTTACACCTTATAAGTTGAGAAAATAATGTTAGTAGTTTTGCCACTTTTTAGGTGGAGTTTTGTTTGAAATCGCTCTATAAAATTGTGCCTCACTCTTAGTTTCATTTCCTCCCTCTTATCTTAGGCACTTTTCACTTAACTAATTGCCACTCAATGATTGTAGTTTGGTAGATATAACTAGTGGCTTTGCCACTCAAGAATATCACATCGCCTTTTATCCCTTTTGAACTATTAATTGTCTATTACCTATCCATTTACTACTTTATCTCCTTAGTGTATGTTCCTTGTGATATTGCCACATTTTCTCTAGACTTAGGTGAAGGTTTTAGTGGTCTTTTACACTCAAAATTACACCTCGCTTTGATCTTATTTCCCTCGAATGATTGGCATACTTTCATAACCCTTTTTCCATCCTTCCTTTCCCCAATACAGTTCAATATGCGTTTCGGCGGTGTTATCCCCAAAGCGTTTCACGGTGCGCGGTGGCACAGTCATCTGAAAATGTTCTTTCCATTTTCTTGCGGTTCTTGTCAAATGAAACTGGAGATGTTCGGTCAACCATAGTTCGCCTTCATTGCTTAACGGTCCGACCGGCGAATCATCTTCTCCAATACTGTGTTCCCCTGACCATATCGGTTAGCCACCATACAGAAACGGATGGTGATTGTAATCGATTTGGCACTTGTCCATTTGAACCGGTGAGCGAGCAAATGATGATACTTTTTGGCGAGCGCGAGACCGTTGGCAACATTGAACTTGCTATGGGTCAACAACCCTAATTTTCCATAATGCAAACTGGCTGTAGAAATTTATATCTTCAAAAATATCCTTGAAAGGGCTGTCTGGAATAATGTCACATAACTGGCAATGGATAAAGGGGAAATAAATGAATACATTGAAATAAAGAAAATGAGAATATCCTGGAAGGAGAAGAAATGATATTTTTCAGGAGTGGAAAGAGACATGAGGCGAAGGATTCAGTTGGCCTGAGATGATAGGGAACTTAATGTCACCCCGATGGAAGTCGAGTTTCTCCCAAACTGGCCCTCTATATCCAATGGTCCTGAAAATAGTGCTTGTTAGGAATGGGTTGCTGCAACAAATGAATTTTAATGAAAACTATGTGTTTGAATAATTGAAGAGTATTCTTTCCTATATGGAAAAATCCTCCAATAAGCAGGGTTCCCATGATGATGACCAGGTGGGCCCCAGCCACAACACAGAACAATGATTCTTGATTATTTGATTTAGTCCTCTTCATTTGTCACTTGGGCATACTCAACCCTGAACATAGTCAAATCATTATTCTCTAGAAAAGGTTGAAGCCATTGAAATAAAATATCAACCACCTACCTTTAGCTTTATGAACCAACAATGGATATCAATCAGAAAACTCATGTTTGCAACACTTCTTCATTAGTTGATTTATATGACAACCCACACAAGTTTGAATCTTCCAATTCTAGATTATTATTAAAATATACATATTGGAAAACCATATCTTCTAGTGAAAATATTTTTCATCCATCATTTCTAGCACAAAAGGAGTAGGATCTAATGCATATTTTCCCTCTTCAAACACTCAATCATGAGAGACCGCTAGAATTTATTTATCTTCATCCTGAAAAATTCATTTAAAAGAATGCATCTATTGGAGGGAGAAAATGATTGTCCCTCATTATCAATTGCACATTTCAATCTTCATTGATTAACTATCCTAATTTTGGTTCATGTTCATAAACTATTGTTGCATGTCCAAGTTTTTCTTTTCTATTAATGTTATGAAAATCTATTGAGGACAATAGAAGACAAGTCAAACTTCATTAGGAAATCCATGTGTCTTTTTGTGATGACCTGCTCTTGAGGTGTTGTAAGAGGATGTTCAAGACTAATCATGAATCTTCTCTACAAATTTGATCCACTACTTGAATTTGAAACAACATTGTCCCCCCAATGAGGAGATTGGGCTTCATCTAATTGTACTTCATCATTGACTTTTGGAAGGGAAATTTCAGCCTTTAGTATTGTACTAATGTAAAATGAAACTTCTTGTCTTGAATGTTCATGAGAACTATAGAAAATGAAGCCATAATTTCTTTGTAAATTTTGTCTTATTCAGGGTCTTTGAATAATACTTTAAAAAACATAGAAAAATTCATCCAATGCTTCTCCATATTTAACACAATCATCATCCTATTACTTGGTGGAAACAATTGAATCATCACTTTGCTTCATTGATTCTTGGTAGACTTTATCTTCTAAAACAAGTGATATGAAATTTATTCCAACACAAAAACTTGTTCTCCTCTATAGAAAATAGGGAAGGCAATATGAAGTAGATGGAAAATTCAACTCATCCTATTTATATGATGAAGGAATAAATACATGCCCTTGAAAAGAAGCCATAATTGATGGTTTATTCCATGGATGATCCTCACATTATCTTATCTTTTTATGCCTTTGTTCTTTCACAATCATTTGATTCCATGAACATGCTATGAAAAAGATTATCACCTAATTAGTTCTTATTAGGTCCCTTTCACACTAACATTCTTAAACTTACTTAGCCATGCACTTTTTTGTATCATGTCATAGGATTGATATATTCATGATCTAATTTAATCCTCGTCTAGGGTTTGATCCTTGTATTTATAACAAGGGTTCCTCTTGTATATTATATTTATAATAATCAATCATTATTCAATTGTATCTAATGAAATCACAAGCTTCATAGCAAATCAAATTCTTCTCTCTTGTACGATTGGGTATTTTGATTCTAGGTGATCTATGGGTGGCTGTAAGAATTCAAACATCAACTCCAACATGGTATCCAAGTCTCAAATATATAATTCTCTTTCATTTTTTGATAGTTTCCCCTTAAGATTTTAAATGATGTATCCTAGTGCAAATGGACATCATCATTACATTTGGAAGGCATCAAAACCCTAAAATCAACTAACTATTAAAACTAGAGTTCAAAATTTTTGAAGTGATTTTAATTGGGTCTTACAAATTTGTTCCAAAAAAGCGTATAATCACATAGATCTATATGACTGCACTATGTCGTACACCATTGCCATTAATCTTCCTTGTTATACTATGCCTGCATCAATTTTTGGTGATCATTATACTTTTTTAGACTACACTTAATTTTATGGGGAATAACTATTTTTGTTGTAGTAGAAACTATTGCCACTTTGGCATTAGAATAACAACGTTCAAAAAAAGGTTTTACCGCCCCCCCAAACACATAAGATTGGATGGGGTTATTTCATAGATGATAAGGAGGATAAAAATACCTTGGTCTTTGCTAGCTCAAAGGGGCTTAGTAATAATAAGGTACACCCTAGTTGCACCACCTAACAAGTGCCATTCGCGTCAATAAATTGTTGATCCACCATTGGCCAACTCACCTCCTAGTTGACACCTACTAACCATTGAAATACCATCAAGTCACAATCTAGTTGTTGCTCAGCCTGACCAGTACTACCCTTGGGCCACCTAACAACCACTTGCTTTGCTTTTAGACCCTAAAAGGAGCACTTTTACAAAATTAGGCATAACTTGAGCATATTGAGTCAATTTTTTGAAAAAAATAGGGCATGAATAGAGTTGGTTCTAAGTTATATGCAACCATCCAATCCATTTATCTAATTTATTTTTACCAAGTACCAATTATTTCACTTCGAAGTTAGGTTTTCTACCTTGCTTAGTTTTTTGAAAAATTATAGAGAAAGTATTTTTTTTGGAATGAGGGGGTTACTTTTTTTGAATCTTGAGGGGTATATTGATGTTTCTCCTATTTTCTATTTTTTTAAGTATACATCATGGATTAAACCCATATTTCCCATTCACCCCATACGATTATTATGGGTGGAAAAAAAAGGAGATACATATGAAGAAATTAGGGATATACTAAATTACTATGAGGAACCACCAATAGCTATAGAAAAGAGAAAATAGTATAGTACAAGTGTGATGAAGCCTATGAAACATTATGCATTTCCATTGCTCTTGATCTCCTTTTTTACAGTGAGTCTTGTACTACACCAAATTAGATATGGACCCAATTATAGAATTTATTTGGGAAGCAAGATACTTTGAGAGATTTCTAGTTAGAGAATGAACTTATTGGTTTGAATCCTTCAAAATTTGATAGCATCTAAAACTTATTCACCAAACTTAATCACTCAGATTGTAGTTGAAATAGTGTGGTATTGAGAAACATGACACCTAGTTGATTTTCTATCCTTTCCAAAATTGGTCTTTGATTATTCAATATTTATTTTTATAGTTTATGCTATGAGGGGTGCTATTGGCACTACATTTCAGATTCCTTCACTTGATAATTTTGTTAGATCACTAACTAGGGAGCATATGAATTTGGTACAAATGGGTATTTTGAAGCCTTCAAAACTATAGGCTCTTATTGGTAATCAAAGCACAATAGATCAAAAAAATTCAAACAACAAAGGAAATAAACAAAAGAAAGAACTTTAAGAACAATGAGAAAGAAAAGGAATCATAATCACAAGCTATATGTGAACCAAGATTCCAAACTTGCATAAACACAAGGAACAAACATCATATTAGATCAAAGGCAAGTTAGTATCATGATTCCCCAAGAAATTCATTTGAATTGCAAAGGAATAAGAATGAAATGAAGAACATAAACATGCATAAACCAAAGATATTAAATCCTATTCAAATGCAAAGCAAACTCTTAATCTCTTGGGGGAGTTGGTGCCAATTTGATGTGAAAATTGGTCCTTTCCCAACTCCTATGCAAGCTTTGATGATTTGATGAAGATGTGATCCACTTTGTTGAAGATTAAAGTGTGCTCCAAGATGAAAATCTGCATAACCTAGCCAAGACTTGATGAAAATTGATGAAAATTGCTATGCTTGAGTATGGATTTGAGTATAGTGAGTTTCCTCAAATTGTGGATGCTAAAATGAGGAATGAAGCCTCTTATTTATAGAATGATAAGTTGGAGAAATTCCCAAAATGAAGCAATGTGGGACTAACATTCAACCAATGGCAAGGTGCTACTTGTCAAGAGATGGATGGATGAAGGATGTGCACATTTTGATGAATGTGCCCATAAATGCATAAATTTGAAATTGGTGAAATGACAAGGTGGAGGGAGAGTCAAATGGAGTAATGGCCACTTGGCTCAATGCAAAAGGACACATAAGATAAAATAAATGCCTTGTTGGAAGAAAAAATTCCACTTGGATTTGAATTCAAATTTGAAGGAATATTCTCTATTATGCCATGTTGAGAGAAAATAGGGATTTAATAAATGAATTAAATCTATTTTCATGTGCAAGTGGCAAAAACTAGAGGATGGGACATGAATTAGGATTAAATTAATCAAAGGTTAATTAATTTAATGAAGGATTAGATGATGTGACAAAATTTGACTTAGATTTATGGGTTGATTTAAATCAAATATGAGAAGAATATGATAAAAGGATTAATTAAATAAGAATTTTTGATTTATTTAATTAAAGGAGCTGAAGTTAGATTAAATTAAATAAGGTTTTAATTTATTTAATTTAATGAGATAGACTTTAGGGATTTAATCAAATAAAATTGATTATTTAATTAAATAGGGATAATTAGATCAGACTGATTGATTGAATTAACAAGAAAGAATGACTTAATCAGATAAATGATTTATTTAATTAAGAGAGGAAGATTGATGAATTTAATCAAATAAGGGTATTTGATTAAATGGTTAGACTGAGGGATGATTTATGATGAAATGGTGTTAGTAGTCGGGATCAGATGTGCAATGTCAATCAATACATTTTCCATGTCTACATTTTCCCCCTCTTTGAAGCGATGCACTTGTTGTGTTGGTTCAAAGAATAAACTGTCTCAATCAAAATTCAAAAATTCTCTAATTTTTTTGGATGCCCCATTACTGCCCTAGCGAATGAAGAATTATGCCGGTGTACCGCCCCCTCGAGAGATCAAGTGAAAAGGTTCAATTTGAGGGTCAATCTCGCGACAAGGAGGTTCAAGATTAGTTCAGCTCAAATGTTTGATGTAGATAGATTTGATGATGTAGATAGTCATCGGCCATGGGTAGCCTCATGCCTATTTTGATATATTACCCACACTTGATCTTGATTTGTACCATGAAAATGTATATTTTGATGATATATATGATATGAGATGATGATGATTTGATGTGATGTTCTATTCTATTTATGGATGCTTTTTTACTTTCTATATGTGATGCAATGATGCTATGATGTTTATGGTGTGCATTTATTTTTCAATATCTTTTCTTATGTGCTTTTATGATGATGTGATATGATGATGATGTGATGAAACAATATATATGGAATATGATGGTTATGAGATGCAAATGGATGCTTTTAATGTATGATGTGTAGATGCTTATATGTGCTATGGGATGATTTATGCAATGTTATGATAGAATGAATGCAAATGATGTAAATGAATGCAAATGCTTATAATGCTATGTGAATGGATGTAGATGATACTTTAGAATAACTAATCTATATTATGCAATGATGGAAGTGCAATGTTATGATATGATTTAATACTTGCTATATGATATGCAATATGCAATGTGTAATGTGCTGACGGTTTGTGGATGCAGGATGGATGCATTGATGATGATGAATTTTGATTAACTATCATAGTACCATGTTAGTGCGAAAAGCAAGAGATAGAAGAAAATAAGGGATTCCAACAAGACATGAGATGATGATAATGATGATGATGATTTCTTGTTGAGGAGTTGGGATTTTCAAAGGACCAATTATCTTATGTTTGATTCACACATAAGTACGATGCATCAAGGTATAAAGAACCAGGATGGCGTTGTACCTAGTGTGATGGACATTGACTCGACAATCAAATAGGAGTATTTCTGTTCACCCTTGGCGTACGAAACCTTATTCAGAAATGCAGTTCAAATATTTGAAACATCTCAGACCAAAACATAGAAAAGCAAGCCTTCTTATGTGGTCAACAAGACACCTAAAACACCCTCCCTACACCTAAACAAAGCATGCATGACCAAGTTATATTACAAGAATATCCAACAAACACAACGGATAAAAAGATAATGATCATTGCCCCATTCCTATCTCTCTAAATCCTTTTGTTCAAACATCATCGAGAGGTCCTTGGAATGAGCACAATAAGATAAATCAATAAAGAAAGATGAAGTAAACAAACAAGCTAATGTTCTTCAATATTGCTAGCCAAGACTAAACTATGGTGATGCCTTATGTTGATGTCCATTGTAGGAAGGATGCATCCTAGGACATGACGATATTAGATGATTTGATATGAGACTGATTGGATGATAGGCTATTGACATAAAGAGTTGACTAACTTGTTTACATATTGACCTAGACTTAAGATTTTGATGTTTCAAGTGTTCACTTCTGAACTGCTAGACTTGTTTCCGATTGTTTTACCAAAGGTTGAAGATGACGATTGATTTTTTGAATGATGTTATTGCGGGTGAAAGCAAAATGAGATAGATTAATGTTTTCAAATATTTGGATGGTTTTGATCTTTTTGAAATGTTTTGAGGCTATTTTTGGTATTTTCAAGATTTTACAAATGTTTTGATTTTCAAAATTTCAAATGTTTTGGGGTTTTTTGAGATTTTGACCAAGAGACTAACCTAAAGACTTATCCTAGGGGCCTTGAGGGCTGATCAATAGATTAGCCTTGCCTACGTTATACGTGTAGAGACCACGTAGTTTGACTGACATAGACTCAATTATTGATGAGATATGGACAAATGGATTGTCAGTTTATTATGACAGACTCCTAAAGGAATGACCTACGTGTCTTGGGGGATGATCAAAGACCGACCTTGCCTATGTTCAAGGCTCAGAGACTCGTAGTTTGACAAGACAACTCTGTTTTTGAATTTTTGACTAACTTTTTGACCTATTTTTGGATTTTTGATGCATTTTGAATGTTTTGGGATTTTTTTATTTTCTTGATGTTTTTGGATATTTTGATTTTATGAATGTTTGTGGATTTTTTGATTTTATGAATGTTTTTTGATTTTTTGATTTAGGGACCTCAAGAACATACACGAATCAAGAACATACATGAATTTGATTTGATGAGAGCATGCCCCCAACGTGATGCAATAGACTACTTCGATAAAGGCAAGACAAATTGACCTTGAGGATGGGTCGAGTAGTACTAGGAGGGATCATGGCACAAAAACAAGACCAAGCTATGATGCGGATGCGGGTGGATGATGGATGGGGATATGGATGAAGACATGGAATACGATGCATGATGAAAGGGTGATGGATGGATGATGCAGAATGAGTCATGAAGATCTTGGTGGATGGAAAGTGCTTATTTACACAAGGTGCCTGTTTGCTAGGTTTTCACCAAGGTACTTGCCCAAAGCGCCACCAAAGTGGTTTTCACTAGAGGATGATTTTTCTCTTTACTATTTTTGAACATTTTTCTAATTTTTTTGATTTTTTTGTTGTCACCAAGACGCCTATTTGCCAGGTTTTCATCAGGGTGACTATTTTTTAAGGACTTTTTCTAATTTTTTGGATTTTTTGGTTTTTATACCTTGAAATATTTAGGCATAAATCTTTTTGATATGGGAGTTGTTGATGGGCTCCTACAGAGGTTCCCCTTTGGCTGTTGACAACCGATATGCCCCTAACTTGTAGCTTGCTGTGATGAGGAATGGACCCAACCAATTGGGTTCAAATTTGGCTTTACCGTTTGGATTTGGGATGTTCTTCTGGTTCTCCTTTAGCACAAGTTCTCCGACCTGGAAGGTCCTGCTTCTGATCTTTTTGTTATAGCTCCTCTTGAGTCGGTTATGATAGACTTGCAAATGATTTAAGGCATCCATACACTACTCATCTAGTAGCTCCAGCTCATTCAGTCTTGATACTCGGTATTCCTCATCCATGATGAGGTTTTGCAATGATATTCTTAGTGATGGAAGCTCAATCTCGATGGGAAATATGGCTTATGATTCGTAGACTAGGGAGAATGGGGTGGCACTAGTGGGTGTGCAGATGCTAGTTTGATAGGCCCAGAGGGTGGGATTTAGTTGTAGATGCCAGTCACGACTTGCATCATTGACTGTCTTTTTGAGAATTTTTAGAATGGTTTTATTGGTAGCTTCTGCTTGGCCATTGCCTTGGGGATAATACAGAGTGGAAAAATGATGTTGGATTTTGAATTTTTCACATAGGTCACAGACCTCCTGATTTTTGATTGGTGCCCCATTATCTGAGGTAATGGCTTGTGGGACACCATAGCGGCATATGAGATAGTTCAAGATGAACTTTGATATATGCTTTCTAGTTATGTATGTCATGGGTATGGCTTCCACCCACTTCATAAAGTACTCAGTGGCAGTTATGATAAACTTGTCGCCATTGGATGAGGTGGGGGTGATTTCCCAACGAGATCAAGTCCCCACTGTGAAAAGGGCCATGGTGTGATGATGGGATGGAGTTCTTGAGCTGGAGCATGGATGAGGTCCCCATGCTGCTGACATTGTAGGCACCTTTTGATGTAGTCATGTGCTTCTCTTTCCATTGTAGGTCAATAATACCCTGTCCTCAACAATTTCTTGGCCAAGGTCATTCCGCTCGAGTGTGAACCACAAATACCGTTATGCACCTTAGTTAATGCGGTTAATGCCTCCTCAACATTTAGGCAGCATAATAAGGTTCCTTCTATGCTCCTATGGTAAAGGGTGTTTCCTAGGATGACAAATCGAGATGCTTTCTTGACAAAGGTTTTTTTTAGGCTTGAAGGTAGGTCAGCAGGTAGGACCCCTATTCTCAAGTAGGTATAAATTTCATGGTACCAGGGATCACCGGGACCAACGATTTCACACACAAATTTTGACTCTAGTACCTCAAATGCGGGCATGAGAAGTTACTCTACCAGGAATTCATGTTTTGGGACGTTACGACGGATATCCAATAGGGATCCAATTGTCGCCATGGCATCCACTACTCTGTTGTTGGCTCTGGGAATCTACTCAAATGTGATATCAATGAATGATTCTTTGAGGCTTTCTACCATTTTTTTTGTATGGAGTCAGCTTATCATCCTTTGTTTGGTACTCATCATTCACTTGATTTATTATCAGCTGGGAGTCTCCATATACTTTGAGGGACATGATGTGCCACTGCACTGCTATTCTGAGACCTATGGTTAAAGCCTTGTATTTTGCAATGTTGTTAGTGCAAGGGAATGCCAGTTTGTAGGATCTAGGTATACAATCCCCCTATGGGGTGATGAAGAAAACACCGGCTCTTGATCCATGCTATGTATAGGAGCCATCAAAGTAGAGTTTCTAGTGGTTGGCTATGCTGAGATTGAAGATGGATTCATCCAAAAACTCTGATATGAGTGGATTCTCTGAATATATTGGTGCTTCTGCAAGTTGATCTGCGATAACTTGACCTTTGATTGCCTTTTGCTCCACATATTCAATGTCATAATCTGATAGTACGATGACCCATTTAGCCATCCTTCTTGTGAGCATTGCTTTTGATAGTAGGTACTTTAGAGGGTCAATTTTGGCGATGAGTTTGATTTTGTGTGCCAACATGTAATGTATGAATTTCTGTGAAACAAACACTACTGCTAGACATGTTTTTTCAATGAATGAGTAGTTTAACTCATGCTCAACCATTGTTCTGCTGATATAGTAGATGACCCTTTCTGTCCCATTTTCATCATGCTGAGCTAGGAGAGCTCCAAGGGCTGCCGCTATTGCTAACACAGAGGATTAATGGCTTTCTTGGGATCGTTGGCATGAGGACCGGAGGTGTGAGTAGATATTATTTGATTTTGTTGAATGATTCCTCACACTTGTCATCCCATTTGTATGCTACTCCCTTGTGAAGTAGGTGAGAATATGGGTTTTTTTTGGTCTGCCAATTGTGCTATGAATCTGTGGATGGACTGAAGCCTGCCTTGGAGGCCTATCAACTGTTTCAGTGTTTTGGGTGCCTCCATCTCTAGAATTTCCTTCACTTTTACTAGATCTATTTCAATACCCCTCATGGACATTATGTATCCTAGTAGTTTTCTTGACTGTACGTTGAAGACACACTTCTTTGGATTCAAATGGACCTTGTATTCCTCCAGCATGTAAAAAATAACACTTAAGGTTGCTATGTGATTTTCCTCTTTCTGGATTTTGCTAGTATGTCATCAACATAATCTTTGATAGTTTTGTGGATCATGTCATGAAAGATTAAGTCATGGCTCTTTGGTAAGTGGCTCTAGTGTTCTTCAAGCCAAATGTCACCATATTCTAGCAGTAGGTCCCCCATGGACAAGTGAATGCCATTTTGTGTTGGTCCTCTTTGGCGATCATTATTTGGTTATATCCAAAGAAACCATCCATCAGAGAAAGCATTTCATGTCCTGTTGTCATGTCTACTATCATGTCAATGTTAGGCAACAGGAAATCATCTTTTGGACATGCTTTGTTTAGGTCTTTGAAATCTGTGCAGATTTAGATGCCCACATCAAGTTTTGAAACAAGAACCAGATTTGACACCCATTTTGGATAGTCTATTGGTCGTATAAATCCTGCATCAAGCAACTTTTTCAATTCCATTTTGACTAGTAGGGTGATATGAGGATGCATTTTTCTCAATTTTTGTCTAATAGGATTTGCTTCAGGATACACTGCTAGATGATGGACCACAATTTTTGGGTTGAGCCTGGGCATGTCCACATAGCTCCATGCAAAGTTAACTTGTATCTCTCTTAAGAAGGATGCTAGGAGCTCCTGTTCTTCTAATAGTAACGACTTTGCATAGAATGTGATGTGTGGGGTTTTTTCTGTTCCCAAATTGACTGGGTTGCATTTTTTGGCTAGAACCGCCGATTTTTCCTGGTGTAGAGCTCTGAGAGGAAGATTGAACCCCCCATCCTCGGGTGACTTAGAGGTTTTCACCATCAGATGCGTCCTTTCTTTTTACTTTTTTTGGGTCAGAGAGTGCCATAGTGTGGTTTTCACTCAAGGACCTAGAGATTATTCTCAGTTTTTCGCTTTTGTGACTAAGGGATTCAATCGTTTCCCCATAATATGCATGTGTGTCTAGCTCGATGATGAATCCCACCTTATGATCCCCACACAAAATATTATCCCACATTCCCATGAATTCTGAGAGTGCCTCAATGTTTTTGAATGTATCAAGAATTGGTGGTCTTCGTTGGTCATATTTGATAAGTTGTGGGTAGACTAGACAAATTTCATGATTTTGATGGTCAGTGGACTCAAATGAAATAGTACTAATCATGAGAAGGGTGGTGTCCTCGAAGAGTATGGGTAGGTTGGTTATGGGATCTTTGTCATCACTACTACTACAAATGTCAGTTATGTCAAATGTGAAGTTGTCTATGACTCGACTTGTAGATATGGGTAAGCGAAGTTCGACTACTAATTGCTAAGGAGTTCTGACCTTCTTAACTGGGGGATTCTGGCCACGTATGGTTATACTCGGAGGGGTAAATCCAAGGCCAATATTTATCATTCGCATCTTTAGAATGATGGGTATTAGAAGCCCGTTGTCATTTTTCCCCAGTTTCTAGTTTATGTCATAGCCCATTGCGAGCATCATTTGCAAACCTTTGCTGCTGTCATCCATTAGTAGATCAATTGCTGGTCTATTGTCTTAGTACAAGAGATGGGATGGGTCCTCCTCTATTACTTCTCGGCTGAGATCTCCCCAAATTTTGAAGTTGGGATATTCTTCAGGGGATGTTTGGGATGTGGAGGCTTCATGTGATTGTGACCATCCTCGTGATCTAGGAGATTGTGGTAACTCTCCTACCACAAAACATTTATTGGGAATTGTGTAGTTTCCACAACCATTGTCTTGGATGATGAATTTGATACTAGAGATGGTGGGAGTGGCAGGTGTCTTTGTCGCAGAAGTGGAAGTGAGAGTGGTTGGATCAATGTATGATGTTGATGGGCCTTCATCATTTTTAGGCACTTGAGGTATTTTGTAGTATTTTGCCTCTAGATTCTTGCAGTAGGAGAATGGTTTAGGATCTCCATGGATGGTGACCTCTTGTCCTTCATATGTGAATTTTACACATTGAAGGAAGGTTGATGCTACTGCTTGCATTGCATGGATCCATAGACGCCCCAGGAGAATGTTATAAAGCAAGTCGAGGTCTAAGACCTGACAGGTAGTTTCCATGATAGCTAGCCCTACTTGAATAGGGATTTGGATTGTGCCTTGGGAAACTCTT
>VDFB02269686.1:0-60415 GCA_007258455.2 Sequoia sempervirens | reverse complement strand
GTGAGAATCTTCGTTTGCATGTCACACCATCGCGAAGCTCTCGAAAAACCCATCAGGAATCACCCGACATGCAAAAGAAACCTCGACATGCAAACCCTAAAAATAGCCTCGGAAGGCTGAATTCTGAAAGTAGTCGTCTTGTCTTGCATGTTATACCATGTCGAAGGTCACCTCAAAAACCCGAAGAGGAATATCCAGGACATCTGAAAATCTACATCGGACCGAAATTACGTCTGGAAGCCCGGTTGCTAAAAATAGTAAGTTGTGTCGTTTTACTCAAATCGGCAACCGCAAGCGGTCGATATGTACTCTGAATCTGGAGTGTGATAGGAATCTCAAAAATGTTGACGAATCGCCTGTAATCTCACACTTACTAAAAATAGTAAGTACCTCGGAATCTGATAAATTTTTGCTGAGAGCCTGCTGGAAGCGTACTGACAACAATATTAAGTTCAATTTTCAATTTTCTCACTTTACTTGACCTTGAATTGGCCAGAAACGATGAAACCCTAATTTTATACTTGGCCAATATTTTGCGTTTAAGCTTAATGACGGACACAACCCCCCGAAAGACGGACACCAGAAAAGAGACAGAGCGAGAGAGAGGAGAAAACCCAAGCCAAAAGACCGGAACGGAGCAAAAATTTAGGGGGGTCCCCATCTTGAATGGGGCGATGTGTGAAAAGGTCACAACAATTTGCTGTTGTGATTTGGTTTGATGCTTTGAGGAGTAATGTTGATGAGAATATTTTTGAGTTGTTTAGATTATTCTTCTTTGTTCTCAGAATGGTGATTGACATTGACATTGCAGATGTTAATTCCTCAGAGTTTATTGAGCATGAGACGTTGCTAGATTTTGATTCAATTCCTTCTATGTTGTTCGACTTGAATTTCAGGCATGTTATCACTTTGAGGTTGCAAGGATGGTTAGTGCAGTTTTGGTGCAATGATTTCATTTGTATGATCAGAGTAGAGCAGCATCAGCATGGTGGGGTTTTTCAGAGATGGACATGGGACCCTGGAATCCTATATGTTTGGTGGGATCAGTTTGGAGTGTTGTGGCATTGCTTGAGGACAAGCAATTTTGGGAAGGGCGGACTGTAATGCCCCCATTTTGGCCATACGCTCTTCTTTGACTGATAGCCTATTTCCAGAAATCCGTGGGTTGATCAAAAGTGAAATTAGGGTTTCCCTTGCTTGGAGGTTTGTGGCATTTCTAGGTATTTACTATTTTTAGTAAATACTAATTTTAGCATTAAGTTAGGTTGTCCGCTTTCATTAAGTCTTGCTTCCAGCTAGTTCTGCTTTCTGTTGGTTTTGAGGTAAACTTACTATTTTTGGCAAGTGGCTATTTTTAGTAAGTCTAATTTTGGCAGTGGCATCATCAGCAGCTCAACTCAAGTCATCTTGTTATCCATTAGTCTCGTTTGGCTTTCAGTTTGGTTTCTCCTTGGGTGGTGCTCGACTACCAATTTTCATGAAGTTGTACCCTTACGGAGCGGTAAACTTGAGTTGTTTTAAAGAAGGGGACATAAAGGGGTCAAGTGAGCATTTAATTATTTAATAAATGCTTTATTGTTGCAATATGAAATGGATGCCTAAAAGGGAAGTTGAATGATATTTTATTATTTCAAAAGTAAAAGGCAAAAAGGTGGCGTCCTTTTTGGAAGTTGAAGTGATTCAACTTCTTGGAATTTGAAGAGTTCTTGTTGCTTCATTTGCCAACAAAAGCTTATATATTGCTGCTGTTTGAAGAGCTGATTATCTATGAATTTATGCTAATGTTATGCTGTCGAAATGACAACTTGGTTTTTACTTTGAGGGATGCTTACCTCCTAGTTTCAATCCAATTTCGTGTTTGAAATACAACACCTAGTTGGTTTTCATTGCTGCTTCTCATCCAGACTAGCAGATTGAGCTCAACAGTTGAAGTTTTTAATGATATTTCCAGTTTTGAAGTTGCTGATGCAGTCACAGCTGAAAGTGGTTTTTGCATACAGCTTTTTGTGTGAATTTAATTTGCTTGTGGGTACTTTTCCAATCCATTCTACACCCAAGGCGACCATCTTTGGAGAGTTTCAGATTTTAATTTTGAGTTGTTGATTTTTACTTGTCAAAATCGCCCCTCATGAAGGCCGTACCATTCTTGCTGCATTGGGATTCGTGTAAGAATTAAATTACGAGTTTTTGTTGCTGTTTCTTCATCTAATGTTGGGCGCCTATCTTCCAGCAGCTCATTGGTTTTCGTTTCACACAAAACGGAGGTATTTTGAGTGAGTTGTGAATATTTCTTTGAATTTCACAGTTGCTGATCAGAATTTCCAGAATTGTTATTTTACATCAGACTTGTTTAAGTTTGAATCTTCAGTCCTTTCTTCATCATTTATTGTTGATGTCTAACATGGAATCATCCAGCATCATGGTACATTGAATCTATTGTAATTTTCATGTAATTTGCAGCTCTTTTTCCATATTGTAAGACTGTAAACAGTAGTACTGTTCCAGTCCTTTATTGCTGCAATTCTTTCTTTAATTTCACATTAGTACCCCTGGATGGTTTACCGCCAGTGTGGATAATTGGATTTGTATTACTCTTGTACCCACTCTCAAGTGGTGAATCCCCACAACTCTGTGGATGCCCGCCGCAGCGGACGAATTGTTTTAATTGTAATCTTTTCCCCCCACTGTTTGGTGGTAGTGTGGAAATGCTCTTCATGGCTGGTTATCCGCCTATTCATTTCTAGTTTCAATTCAACACTCCGTCATATGTTAGCACCTCGCCCTCAGTGGGATCTTGAGTGCACATTCTTGACGTTGAGTAGTTTCTTTCAAGTATTTTTCATTTAGCTCCTCCACCATATGACAACACCTATTCCTCATTGGGATTGAGTGTGCATTCTTGGTGTGAGTTCTTTTCAAGTTTGGTTTTCTATTTGGAGCTAACGCTAATCAAGTTGGTTAAGTGCTGGTTACGTTGTGTTACTTCATCGAAAAAATTGGTTAGCATATTTCATTGAATGCTTTGTAAGAAGTTGTTGTGAACACTCCTATAATAAAGAGTTATCATTGCTTGTGGTTTCATCTTTTTTTGTGGGTAGCTAGCGAGACTTCTTCGGCCTTCCAATTTGCTTAGGATCTTAAAATAAAGCTTAAATAGAGTAAAGTAGATTTTAATTCATGCACGTAGATAGTGGTGGAATGTGGTGGTTGAATTAAGCAAGCTTCGTTAATCCATACCACTAGTGGGCTCATTGATGGTGAGTTCGCCTTGCGTGGTCAACTGGAATATTGTGGACCTAACTTCGATTATGGTTTACATGTTGGCATGCGTCATTGTGATGGTGTCTTCATATTGAATCGTGATTTGAATACCTTTAGTTACTCCTTTTAAGATTGCACCGGTTTTGTGGAAGCTGTCCAAGGTAAGGCAAAGCAGAGCTTGGTTGAAGTTTGTGAAATTTGATCTCCACGTCCCGCATCTAGGCTAGATCATAGCATTTTCTAATCCCTGTAGCCATTCAATTCATTACTTTCCGGTTAGTTTAGGAAACTTGAACTTCACTGAGAAATCTTCCAAATCTTTAAAAACCCCTTTCCCTGGAGTGAACAATTACGTAAGTCTCCCTTGAGATACCAGCAAATCACATCGAGCCAACTAAGACTACGTCCACTGCATAAAGGAACCTTGGAGTTGAATACATGATCTTTCTCGCAATCTTTGCATGCAGGAGATTTAGTTCAAGAGAGGATAGAGTAGGCATTGGGAAACTTTATTTTGTGTTGGTGCGGTCATAAAACCCCCGTCAACAGTACGACCTTCTAGGAGAGGGGTGACCAGCATATAAAATCAGCCTCCTCAAAATAAATTCCAAAAACTGCAGAGATATGGCACCTCGGAAGGAGAAACAGATAGGATCAACACCTAGAACCAAACAAAATTCGCCCAAAGAGCTATGAGAAAAAACGTGCTTTAGCTAGCACTTAAACAACAACATCAAAACCTTATAAGAACACTCCAAAATCAGAAAACGTCGTAGATTGCCATCTTCAATAAGCTCAATCTGCTCTTCAGTGTAAAGAAAAATCTCTAAATCAGCTAGGTTGTATCTTGCAAGCACAAAACTGAAACAAGGCGAGGAGGTATGCGTTCCTTGAAGCAAGGGTCTGAACAAATTTTAGCAACACTTCGTTATATTTGCAAATGGATCCCCTCAAATGAAGGCAAGCTCTCATATTTATAACTTTCTCCTCAAATTCAAAACCTTTTCCCCTCCAATTAGGATGCCCAAAATGAAATTTGCATTTGAGTTGCATTTTTTACTCCAAGACTTAGGCATCCAATAGCATATGAGGAAATAAAACTTTATCAAAAGCAAATATCATAAGTTGGACGTCCAAATACATTTAAGTGAAATACTTTATATTTATCCAAAATATCTCTCCAAAGCTAGGCATCCAATTTAGCCTTAGCAATATTTCACTTAAAAACATTTATACTCACCAAATGAAGCGTCCAACACATAAGCACTCACTTGCCAAAAATGAGCTCCAAGAATATTGGAGACCAAGCTGCACATACTGCCCTACCTAAATGTAAGATCCCTTTTTGAACAAAGTGAAGTTTTTCTGTTGATTTTCAAGTTTGATAGATATTCTATTTTATCAAACTAAAACAGCAACATAGATGTATTGTTTGGTGCAATCCAATGTATGAACAACAAATATTTTTGTGCTAAAGAACTGAAATGTCTTCAAATTCACCCTCAATTTCTCATACCAAGATTGCTACAGGTCTGCCATGATATTTCAATCATATCACACTCCACAAACCACCAAACCCAACCTTTAATACTCATAAAATGTAACTCAGAAGTCTGCTCCAACAACTAAATGCAAGAAAAGGCACTGGGCGATTCATATAAGAAATTCCAATCACTTCTTTTGCCCTCAAAACTGATTCAGATCTGTTAGGAATCCTTAGATGCTTCCAAAGATGATTTTGCAGCCTTCAAACATAGAAAAAATACCTCATAAATTCCCGTGTACGAATACTCAAGTTGGGTGCTGCCTGCAAGTGGTGGCTTAGGCTAGAAAAATAAATGCCAAACTCAAACCCACATATTATATATGCATCCTCATTGCCTAGCCATAG
The DNA here is from genome assembly GCA_007258455.2 of Sequoia sempervirens. Classification (NCBI taxonomy): domain Eukaryota; kingdom Viridiplantae; phylum Streptophyta; class Pinopsida; order Cupressales; family Cupressaceae; genus Sequoia; species Sequoia sempervirens. The sequence continues at coordinate 55,263 of VDFB02269686.1, read as the reverse complement.
GAAAACCTTTGAGACAACACACAGAATAATATATGTCTGATTTTCTGAGATATGAGCAAAAATGTGAATCTCAGGGTAGCTGGAATGGTACGGCCAACACAAGAAAATGTCTTCACAGAGTAGTAATAATAATCTCAAACATAAATATAAATATTATTATGAAACCCTCAAGAAAATATTCACAATCTTCGCTTCTCAGACAAACTGATTGTAATCGCTATTCTTCAAATTTATCTCCGAAGGAGATTCATAAATTTGCTTTATCGTGCACATGTGAACCTTGGATGAATTCGCCAATACTAGCTAGGGAGGAATTTTGCACCACCGAAATTGGAACCCGTAGGATAGCCCTCCTAGGGTTTCAAACTCCAAAGAGCTCCACGAAACTTCAAACCCCAAAATGAAATAATAAACCAGAATTGTCAGAGAACGAGCTCTCAAATCATATTTATAATACCTTGTTGGATTTTAGGGTTTTCTCGCCTAAATTACTCAATACACTCTATAACCTTTTGCTATAATTATTTAATATTACCCTTTTAACTTTGCACTTTTTTTTGCCTAGTAACATTAAATAATTAAAATAATTATCATTCCTTAGGCGGGCTAGAAAACGGGGACATTACAATCCTCCCTTCCCAATGATTGCTTGCCCTCAAGTAATCCGAAACTGCAATCCAAACCAAACTGCCACAACACCTGAAGCCAGAATGGAAAACCAACTGCACCTATGTACCAACCACCCGGGTCCAATGATCCTGCAGAATGCCTCAACCATTAACCACTGTATGCAACTGAAACCAAAAACACTAACAAACTCTGTCAATCAGAGAAGCCATCCATCCAACATTAAAATTCCTGGATCCCAAATCTGAAAAACATCCCTATATAAATTGTGCATAGGAATTAGTCTTACTTCTTGTTTTGAGAATTCAGTCATCCACAAACACCAAATATTTTTGAGTGCAACAATGGGGGGACTCTCATTATTCCTACTCGCAACACTGTGGAGGTAAATCTCATGTATCATGATTGTCCATAGGTGCATTCCACCTAAATCCCATGGAGAAATTGGTAGTCCATCAATCTCAACACTTGTTGACTTCCGTTGTGCCGCTCTGATAACCTCTAGAATCCAATTGAACCAAGTCTCACATTCTTGTTTATGGAAGCAACCATCTGAAGTGAGAGAACTAGGAGACTTGCAAAACTTGGATTCATCACCTATGGTAGGAAACATATCATACTAGAGTGAACTAAAGAAACCCTTATTCAACCCACCTCTCTGAGTCATCAAGGTCATAGTCAATTCTTGTGTATGTGGGCTGAAGGTAAACTAATGAACACACATCATTATGCAATCGAGGTGAAATTCACCTATCTGAGTCAACGGAATCCCAGAGTAGTCCTGAGGATTCCCTACTTCACTACCATCAGTCGAAGATGACTCATGGCTCAAAACACGTTGGATTGAACCTGCAATAACACTATCAACTCTCTCTGCAACCTTGATGGCAATGTTTCTATCTAAAAGCAATTGCAAGTATCCTGAATTAATGTCTTCAAGCCCGTGCTTGATTGTCTACAAACTTGATGCCTTAACTCCTTCCTATGGACCTTCTTTTCCTTCCTCAAAAGCAATCTTCCAAAGGAGATATTCAATGAACTTATCGGTCTTATCAAAGGAAAACAAGGTTTTCTCAACTTTATCCTCAATGATTTGCAACTGTTCCTGCCAATCATGCCTCCTATTAGGATAAATGTCACAATCAACTGCATAGTAAGAATTCTCTAATTTTCTTTCAGGAGAAAGAAAGATATCATCATGAATGCCATAATCTCCACAAGATGAGGTCCTACAAATCTCTTGAAAGGAAGCTGGGACAACACTAAGGTCCAAAGTGCAAGACTCAAAAGAACCCGCCTTCTCCTGAGAAGGTTGTCCAATAACAATCTCTACATTACCAATGTAGAGTCGTGTGCTCGATTCTCTAATGACGCCTGAACCTGTAGCCAAGCCTGATGTGTCTATGCCATCAACAATCCATTCCACACTGAGTGGTCTCCTATAGATGTGAAAGATTCCCAACACAGGTGCATAAAAACACATGCAACTCCTAACAAGCTACTAGTATAAATCAGAACAGCACCATGCAACCTATGAATCATGTCCATGATGGGGCCAAAGGTATCTCTACTGTCAAAGGATAATAAGAACTCATCATCAATCTGTCCTCTAACACCAAAGTGACAATCCCAACTTCTCCTATCCATCTCAACAAATGTTGTCCTCAAAGTGTACCTTGTGAGAACTCTGACCAACAAAGCAGGACAGCCCTCAATCAATAAAGTAAGAGGTAGAACCCAAGGGGTTAGGGCTGGGATACGTCTGCCATCATGTCTATCTCCAAACCATAGACTGTAATCTATCGGAAACTCAAGCATATACCTCTCGAGATCAATAATAATGAATCCATCACCAAAGGACTCCCCTTGCCTAACCAACACAAGAGGCACTGCACCTACATCCTGAGAGTGAATGATAGGAGGCCTCACATTGTTTTCTTCATCATGTGCCATGGCTTCCATAGACGATTGAGTATCTATTGTACATTGTTGGCATAAAATCTAACACCTCTGGAGTGCAGGTTTGTACGGACAACTATGTACACTACGCAATGAGTGCTCTTCAAATTAGGAGGGGAAGCTCCCTCGTTGTGCTGGAATGCATGAAAAAGAAAAGTAATCTAAGTCCTATCTTTTTGTTCTCAGCTGGAAGAGGCACAAGGTTAAGAAAACCAAGAACGTTGCAGCTAAGGATTTTCTGGTTTCGCAGATCATTAACTACAACTAAGCTAACTACTTTAAATCTATCCAATTTCCTCAAGAAAACAGAGCATGAGGAAATGGAGCAGGGTTTGACTATTAGACGATAAACGTGTATAGATTCTCAACTTGAAGGCAAGGTGGCGCATCTATCAGCTCAATCTAGACAAGTTTATTGGGCACAAAACAGATTTAAGAATTTACCATGACAATCTTATGAAACCCTATGTGGCATAACACTTGATCAAAATAGTAAAGACTTACAAAACAGATTTATCATCACAATCTCACGAAACCCTATGTGGCATAACACTTGATCATAATGATAAAAGATTCACAAAACAGATTTATCATCACAACCTCTTGAAACCCTATGTGGCATAACAATTGATCACAATGGTAAAGATACACAAAACAGATTTATCATCACAATCTCTTGAAACCCTATGTGGCATAACAATTGATCATAATGGTAAAGTTGCACAAAACAGAAAGAATTCACCATTACAATTGCATGAAACCCTATGTGGCATAACAATTAATCGTAATAGCGAAGACACATGAACAAATACCAAAAGAGCAATATTGAGGGCAAGGTAGGCGCAGCATATATTTCTCTCTCCAGCAAAAGTTATTTACAAATGAGCAAACGCTCTTATTTATATACATCAAGGTGTAGGGAACCCTAAAATCACCTTGAGTCATCTACAGTCTTGCAATGCATGCAAGATTTGCTGCCAAACCCTAATGAAATAAACTATACAGTTAACTGGAAAGCTACCATCAGTTAACCGAAACATCTAATCTAAAAATGGACAATTGTGCGAGCATGCACGTCCTTATTGAAAGCAAGTTAACTGGAAGACTACCATCAGTTAACGTAAAACCCTAAAATAAAACTCCAAGTGTGTAAAGCTGATCTCAGAATAGATATGCATGTGATGACAACATCGAGTTAACTTGAAAGGGTAACACCAAGTTCAACTCGTGTGTGTAATGTCTATCCTGAGAGGTGGAAACTGAAGTCTACTGGTCGTGATCTCGAACAAGCAATCCCTCAACGAGGCTGCCAACTGCATCAGCATCTGAATGTCAGCAACTTGAGCAATCTTGGCAATCTTTGCACACTCAAACTAGCATTTAACTGACTTATAACTTTGGCGGCTCCGTGACTGAAGTGATGGCCATTATCTCTTCTGTGGCTTGATACAAATCGGTCTCAGCTTTTCTAACGAAATCATGAATTAAGACCGATTTGGTCTTGAATTCAATTGTGTGTACTGTACTCTGAAAAACTCGTTGTTGACTGTGAACACGGCTATATTCTGACAATTTTTCTGGAAAACTAAAAATAGCCTTTCGAAGAGTTATTTTCGGCGAAAATCTGAGATATGGGTTTTGTCCAAAAGAAGATTCTAAGACAACCCAGAATGTTAGATTTGCAAAAATTTGACTTCTACTCGACCATGCAAGGAATTTTCAGTTGAGAAAATTAGAGCCTCAAGAACTGATGCTCTGGAGTAAATTTTCCTGAAAAATTCTGGCACATGGGTTTTCTCGAGGAAGCTATTCTGAATCAACCCAGATGATTTGTTTTGCCAAAAGTGCCAATTCTTCAAACATGCGAAAGAATTTAAGACGAGAAATAGAAGAATTTAAGACAGAAGAAAGAAGTTTTTAGTGCTCTGCTTCTGCTAAAATCGCCATCTTGTCTGAAGTCTGCTGATAATTCTGACTTGTACCTGCAAATAAAATGTTTTGATGTCTTCGCCAATGATTGTTGATGAAGAATTTGCCTTTGGTTTGCTAAAATTCGCCTTTTGGTTGAAGAAAAACGAATTTTGACTTTGAAGATATGAATTGCCTTGAAAAATACGAATTTTGCTTGAAAATACACCTTTGCCTTGAAGAAAAACGAATTTTGCTTAAAAAATATGAATTTCTCTTAAGAAAAACGAATTTCTCTTTGGCTTTGTGAATAATAAATGAAGATGGCGCCATGCTTAAAGAAGATGAAATTCGCATCAATCTGACAACTACAAGATTTAAAACCTCAACTGAAAATAAAAGCCTTCTGATTGGACCCCTTTCAGTTCCATTGCCACTGACACTGAGTCCGGAAATAAATAATAATAAATTAATATTCATCATGCAATTTGCAAAGGCATCAGTTTTAGAGATTCGCCATTTTAATGCTAAATATGCATAATAAATATTAAATATTATTCAACTTCAGTTGACAAACCGGATGAAGCTTTAGGCTTCACCGCTAGACTTCACTGATTCCGAAAAGTCATCATTTAAGCTCATAGACGTCCATTTGCTCAAGATATTGCACTTTTTATTAACTTCCTATTTTATAGCTGACGACAAAGTTACAATTGGCCAACTTCGACACTGATTTCCGGGTGACCAGAAGATGCTGAGACTGAACTGAGATATTCATCGGAAAGCCTGCTGAACAAGGAAGAAATGTCTACTGGGAGACACTACTGCAAAATCCATCATTTAACCCTCTGAAAAATTAGGCGCCTCTGATTAAATTCATTTACGGGTTCCAAACTTTTACCATTTTCCAAACTGCCATCTGACACTTCAAACGGCTGCCGATGGTGAACGGTGAACCCTACTGACAAGCAACGAAGCTCACTGCGTGCCTAGAGACATTCTGCATCCAACGACTATTCATATGACACCTGAAAGCTGTGTTAAGGGCCTCAAAAGTAAAAGCGCCCCTGGCTCTTAGTTGCACTGGTGTCATTTTGACAAAAGTCGAACTTTCGTCCAAGTACCCTACTTTGACTTCTGATATCTGGAGCTGGGATGATCCGATTCAGGCACAATCTGTTTTAACGGACAGCCAGAAGGGCCCACAAGAGAAGTCTCTGGAGGTGACGAAGCAAGAAAACTGCTTCTAAGACCTCAAAAACTCCAGTGCGTATTTTATTTAAAATTACCGCTCCAGACTTGGCCATTTTCCGGATATCCTCACTTTTCAGCATTGCACCAAAGACCTCGCACGTACGAGCGACTGCCAAATCCCGAAGGCTGATGGCTAGGCTCGTTGGATAGATAAAATGATTACGCTCAAAAGCCGTGAAGACTTCGAACGCGAACGAACTCATCTGATAGGCCTAAAGGCTAGGCGCCTCTAGACTGTAGAAATACACTGTAAATTGTATGTTGGTCCGCCCGTGAAATTACGTGCTTGGTAGAACTTCCGCCACGATCACCTAGAACGTCGGATCGACAAGCTGGATGATGCATCGCGGAGCTGGGCTAGATTAGAACTGATGTCAGGAAGACTTCGACTGCAAATTCTAGCATCTGAAGGGTCCTTTAAACCAGCGCCCCTGAGCTGTACTTGCACTGGGAATCAACGGAGAAGCTCAGAAACGTGAAAACTCCATTATAAGCTGATCTTCAGACGACTGTTGCCGAAGTTCTGAAACTCGGATGACTGCGTTTGATATCTCGTTGGATAAGCAGACTAATTGTGAACAAATTGACTGTATCAGCTATCAGAAATGTCAAGATTTACCCCCTCCTTAAGATGGGCGCCCTCAGGCTAGAGTTGCGCTTTTGCCTGAAAATGACAATTCTCATATCTGGAACTTTGGGGATTTCAACTTCTGTCGCTGTTTGCCGGAGTTGCAGGTCTCAGAAAGCTTCGCTGGATAGCTTATCGGATAGCCAGACCAATTCTGAAGAGATTGACTGGATGCTTGAACACTTTCAGCAAGATCTTAACCTTCAACAAGCTGGGCGCCCTTGGGCTATAGTTGCGCTTTTATGCTTTTCCTCTGAGAAATCTTCATCAATTTGACCACTGAAAACTCCGTCTCGATCACTGAAATGATCGTGTGCAACTTGAAATGCTGTCGTGAGACGCTCCTCCATCGTGAAAAGCTCCATTCTGAGTCTCTGCTTCAGGTTATGTTCAATAAAACTGACTTTGACTGACAAAATATTGACAAAAACTCCATGCTTGATATTGCCCAAAACTGTATTTTACATCATTTTAGCAAGGTTTAGACTAATTTATGCAAAATGCCTTGATGAAGCAAAAAAAATTGGTTTGGGTACAACATACATGATGAACATTGAGCCAATATTAATTCTAAGCAAAGCTCATCAACGTGGATCTCAGATTCTTGAAGGGCCAACTAAGTACTCTTCAAGGAATCCTTGGAAACCTTAAGCTCATGAGAGAGTTTATCAACTTCCTCTTCTTTCCTTCTCAAAGCATCTAAATATATTTCAACAAGTTTGAGAAAGTGGTCACGATCTGAAAGAAGGTGTAAATAATTTGATTTCGTTGCTCCCATACCTTCTTTGAATACCTGTAAACTATCATGAGAAGACTCTGCTTCAATTCCCTTTTGTCTTCTCTCCAGTTGGACCATCCAAAGATGATTTTCAATTAGCTTGTGCATTTTATCACGATGAGATAACACCACCACAATCTCATATTCGCTCACCTTCAACTGGTTCTCCAAGTTGTGTAGACTATTGGGTTTATGAACAACTTTTGCTTCACCTAAAGAAGCATCAGATTGTTTTGGAAGTGCTTGAGTCACACAACTGTTTTCTTCTGTGATATCATCCATGCATATATTCTAATTTGGAATTAGAACAGTGCTAGTTCCACCTGTAGGAACATCATCAATGCCCTTATTAGATGTCAAAACACAGAAGGGCTCCTTTTGTTCTTTGAATTCATCATCCAACTCAGCTGATTCATTGGATGATGGCCTACATTCTTCTTGTAGAGGGAGTGGAACCTGTAAACCAAATGACATTAACTCTTCTATAGTCAACTGTTCCTTGAACCTCTCAATCTTTTGCTCAACCAATCTTTTCGTGAAATCATGTGTTGCAATTGAGACATGTTGCTCTTTTCTCCAAATGACTAACAAATCTGATTGTAACTATGTGCAAACATCATCACCTTCATCTAGAATTAAGGACAAGATACTGAACATACTTGTTTTCACATTATTTGAATGTCGATTCCTAATTCCAAAAGTGAAGTAGTCGAACATCTAGAGAATCAAATCATTGCACTTGAGATCAACCAAGAAGTAACATAACCTAACCTTTTCCATAATCTCCAAGATTTTAACTCTCTGACCAAAGGTAGGACTTTTTACATCATGTAACCCTTGAAAACTCTCCACCTTCAGCTGAAGTATTACTTTCATGTTATCATCATCATAGGGAGATTTAGGGGCTGCAATCCTTGCAACTTCACTAATGCAAGTGACAACTGCAAGTCTTACCTCTTCATCCTGATGTTGCATAAGTTCTGGATTAACCAAAGAGTGCACCAAAGGAGTCATAGCTTTACACATTGCTTGAGAAGGTCATTGACCAACCTTATAGAGACAACTTTCTGCTTCCTCCAAAATGTTATGGAGAGCTCCTTTAACCTGAGGTAAGAGTTTCAACTTCTTATCAACAAACTTCAATCTCTCATGAAAAACTTTGGTGCCTCCTATTCTTTGCACCCTATTTCAAATCCTTTTTCAATGTAAATTTGATTTTGCTTCAGTGATTCAAACAAAGCTTTCATAGGATCAATAGCAGTAGCCATGTAGCCCAAACTGAAATTTCTGATCTAAAGTTAATTAGCTGAGACAAAGTCCAATTACCCAACAGGCTGGCAAGATAACTGTGCTATGAACCACTGTAAGATCCCTTTCTGGACAGAGTGAATTTTTTCTGTTGATTTTCAAGTTTGATAGATATTCTATTTTATCAAACTAAAACAACAACATAGATGTATTGTTTGGTACAATCCAGTGTATGAGTGAGTAACTTAAGTAAACCATAACATGAAATTTCTGACTTCATATAAGTCTGATTTACAGCATACTAACGTTCAGAAATTCATAACAGTCTATTACAAACTCAGAAGTTGTCTTAGAAATATAAAGTCCATGAAACTAATTATCAGAAATCGAACAACACTTCAATCTGAGCAATATACAAGGCAGAGAAAGCACATAAAGTGCCCAGATTTACTACAGCAGAGTATTTTCAGAAATTACAGTGCTCAGATTTATTAAAGCAAATACAATGAACCAGAAATGACTCAGAACTTGGTAAAAGTGTGCTGGTCTGATTGAAACAGCAATATAAATACCACTTTTGGAAGCTTGCTGCAGGATGATTCTTCAGTCACAATGCAACGATTTGCAACTGCATAGAACAACAGATATCTCTGTGCTAAAGAACTGAAATGTCTTCAAATTCACCATCAATTCTCATACCAAGATTGCCACAGGTCTGCCATGATATTTCAATCATATCACACTCCACAAACCACCAAACCCAACCTTTAATACTCAGAAAATGTAACTCGGAAGTCTGCTCCAGCAACTAAATGCAAGAAAAGGCATTGGGCGATTCATATAAGAAATTCCAGTCACTTCTTTTACCCTCAAAACTGATTTAGATCTGTTAGGAATCCTTAGATGCTTCCAAAGATGATTTTAAAGCCTTCAAACATAGGAAAATTTTGAAAATTTTGAAAATTAGGGTTTTTGGGCTCTTGTTTTTAGGAAAACCCCTAAAAAATAGGATCTTGTCATAATTGACTAAAAATTATTTTGATTGGCTTATTTCACTTCACGATCACTGTGGTGAAGTCAGAATCAGGAAAAAGTCAATTTAAGTCTGGTGGGTAGTTTTCACTTTTTCAGGAGAAAAGTTAGGACTTTTGAGGTCATCTATGGCAGATGGCCAGATACCAAGTGTCGAAATCTAAGCTTTTTACTCTCCAGCGAAGATTCTATGGCGAGATATGTTCAAAATAATGCTCTGTCACGGAGGTGCTTTTTGTCGAGGTGAAAATCATAGGATCTTGTTAGAATTGACTGAAAATTATTTTGATTGGCTTATTTCACTTCACAATCACAGTGGTGAAGTCAGAATAAAAAAAAAGCCAGTTTAAGTCTAGTGGGTAGTTTTCACTTTTTCAAGAGAAAAGTTAGGACCTCCGAGGTCGTCAATGGTAGATGGCCAGATACCAAGTGTTGAAATCTAAGATCGCTCCAGCAAAGATTCTATGGCGAGATATGTTCATAATAATGCTCCGCCATGGAGGGATTTTTTGTCAAGGTGAAAATCATTGAAATTTTTCTAACTCTGGATATAAAAGAGCCCTTGGAGACCAGGGCCCTAGGTTTCAAAGGCCCAGATTACCTTTTTGAGATTTGTCACTTCCAAGAAGACTTCTCCAGAATACTGTTAGCTTCACGACGAGCCTACCAGCTAGTCCAGATGATCTGTCTAGCATCTGAAATTGGAGATTGAACAAGGAATGAGGGAGATGAAATCAGTGAAAATTTGACTAACATTGGAGCAGAAAAGCGCCCCTGGAGGCTAGGGGCACCCAAATTTTTGAGGTATCAGATGGAACTTTTTAATCAAATGACACCTAGGATGTTTGTCTCATACTTGATCAGGCTTCGCAATGAATCCATCAACAAGTTAATCTAAGTTGCTGAAATGCCAAAATTAGGAGTCAAAAGTGAGGTTTTTATCATGGTCAAAAATGTCAGTTCAGAGCAAAAGCGCCCCTAGAGGCCAGGGGCACCCAAGGTTTTGAACCCTCAAATGTAGTTATTTGGGTTAGCTCAAATGCTCATCCTTTCCATGATGCTTCCAACTTTTCATTGCATATCTTAGCCAAGTCAGAAGACTTCTCAGTAGCCTGCAGTCGAAGATTGAATGGATTATTAGCACATTGCAAAAATGGCTAATTCTAGGAGAAAAAGCGCCCCTGAAGGCTAGCAACTATAACGACCTATTCCTTGCATAATGTAGAAACCCTAGTTTCCCCTATTCTCCGGATCTGATCGTTTTTTTTTGTTTTTTTGAAGGATTTTGGTTTTTTTGCTTGTTTTTGAGTTTTTTGTGCAAAACAAGGAAATTGCGATTTTTGCAAGTGCTTGAAATAAATTCAATAAAAATCATTTAACTCTAAAAATGATGAAATATGGATGCCAGTACATTTATTACTCTTCCAGAGATGATTACAAAAATACCCAGTTCATGCAATGTGAAAAGACAATGATTTTATTAAAAACCTGATTTCTGTAGCAGCAATAAATAATCTCCAGATGATGGTACGGCTTCACCAATATCAGCTTCTCCCTCTCTCCAAAGCTTGCACACTGATCCAGGGATGTAGGCGCCTCCAGAAAGGAAGATAGAAGACCAATAAATAAGGCGTTTCTCCTTCAAGCTCAAGGACGGCTCAAGATGACATGGTACGGCCTGCAGCAAGTACGGCCAGGTACAGCAGCATTAAAGATTTGTACGGCCTTCTCCAGAACTCTCCAGATCTCCAAATATGTGCGCCTAGATGAATGAATGACCTCTGGATAGATAACTACTCTGTAAACTCTGAATATGAATGTCTCTGAAGCTCTGTGATTCCTCCTGAATGAAGAAACCTCTGCTGGCAATAGATCAAGTGTTATTTCACACCCTCTGAATTGCTTCCGATGGAGATGGCTCGTTCCCCAAGGAATTCGAACTTGAAACCCTAAAGTCTCTTGCTCAGATCAAAGTTGATCAATCTCAAAATCAATAATCATCATAATGGCACAAAACCCAATGCAAAACCCTTTATCTCTTGAAAAGTGCGATTTCCACAAAGATAGGGTTTCATTAAAATATTTCGAACTTTTCCTTTTAATTATTCAATAGTCTCAGCTCAAATATTTTATAATAAATTAATTGCCAAATTGGCCCCTTTCCTGATGATGGGCGACCCCTCAATAAAATCACTTAAGTTATAATTTAATATTATAACTTTATATTATAATCATCAAATAATTAATATTTAATTAATATAATTAAATATTAATATCTCCCTCGTTACTCATCCGATGACTGATCCGTCTGAAGCTGACGAACATTGAAGTGATTCTGAACGCTGCCAAAGCCATACTGCTAAAAATAGCAGGGGTCCCACGCTGCCTGCCAGGAACTGCTAAAAATAGCAACTTCTGCAAGAAGTCTCCGATCGAGCCCAAACGAAAGCCTACTGATCAAACTTCGCCAACTGAAGCTGAGCCAAGCTCCCAAAATGACCCTCTATCCAGTCCATTAGCCTACGAGGGTCGTATGATAGGCCAATCCTGTGCTCCGAGAGATGTCACTGAGAAGGGGACATGACACATAATTTAAAACTTTTCCAATTTTACTCCAAACAAATAAAGATAATAAGTAACAAAGGCAATACAATAAAAAATTTCCTTTCTTCATTGATAAATGTATACAAGTTAAAATATATTTCCAGATGAATTCCATTTTCATTGCAAATATAAATTAGAGTACAAAAGTAATACAATTACATACATAGCTCGAGAGCTTTTGAACAAATAGTAGTAAGAAGGTCTAGGTTCCTTCCCTTTCAAATCTTGGTACATCGGTCGCTTGCTATGGAGGAGAAACATCACTCGGGCGCTTTTCTGCCAACCACGGACTTATAATGCAGTCCCCTACACATCCACTATTTAATAGACGGCCCTCCCTTTATCGAAGAGATTGGTAGGCTATCCTTTAACAATTACCAACTAAGCATAGTGTTGTATCCTACACAACTAGAACCTTGCTATTTCACAATCTTGAACTAGTACAAGGATCACAATGAACTGACAGTGTAGTCTCAACTATCTCACACCTAAGTGGATGTCATACATTTCACTACTTTGGCCAAAGTATTCTCATTCAGTATTTCGAATGATGGTCATCTATCATAAACACTACTCAGGGCCGATTTGACTTAAGGTTATCTTACTCTACGCGTAGGCTATGTCCTTCAATGGGTATTCAGTCACCCCAGACATCCTACATCAAACTATCTACTTAGAAATGAAAGTCTACAAATGTCTTATAACCTAACTCCTAATTAGGAAATCTTTATCCTAGGAGTGTTTAGCTTGTCACAGTTAACCTAATAACTTAAGCTTAAGACCATACTTGGTTTTGTCTTCATTTCGATCCTAGTAGATAATAAATACTTCTACGTATTCTCCATATATGGAGATCATACACAACATGCAATATTCATTCTAAATGCATTTAAATCCTTCCCTTTATCTTTTCATTTATTTTGTCTCTTATGTAAAATAAACTATTCCCTTAAGTTCTTTTCACATATATCTCCTTTTCACCCATTCCTTTTTTTCAATGATTCCCTTACACAAATTCCCTATTATGCATTACTTGTAAATGTTCATCTTAATAGTTCTATCCTCTTAAAACTATGGAAAATAAACAAACACAAAATAAAAGAAACCAGCACTCAAATTAAGGTTACAAAATAAAGAAGATCCATGCCTGTATTAAAGCTTCTCCTTCCAAAATTGTTCTTCCAGTCCCTCTTTCAAACAAGCTTCCAGAATAACAGAGACTTCTCACTAAGATTGGCTTCTCAATGATATTTTCTCACTCTATAACGAACTCCCTATAAATCTTCTCTTAATAATGAATCCAGCACTAATTTCCTACTCAACAATAAACTCACAATGACTTCACTCTCAACTTAATTTGGGATTTTCACTGTTTATGGCAATTGTTGGTAAAATCACTGTGTTTTTCTCTTAGCAATACAGAGTATGCAAGCAGTATAATGAAATGGAGATGAGAGCTCAAGGAAAAGTAAAACTCAGATTGCACAAGTGATGAAACATTGAATGGCATGGCATCTATATATAGGGCCTGAAATGCAATGATTTCCACTTACGAAGGCATGTAGATTGACAACACGATGCCCAGAAACATTCAAAGTGAGACCTAGCGAGTTTCTAAACCCTTATTCACCAAAAATGAGTGTGAATTGTCTTCATTTGAGCCAGAAAATCAAGACTTAATCAACTCAGAAAGGGAAAAACACCACCTACAGGAACTTACCAACTATGGTGCCCAAGAAGAAATTATTCACCATTTTAGTGAATCGGTCAAGGTAAATTTTGCAACACCTCATACACTACAGGCTGCATCGCCCTCTTTGCAGCTCTTGTTTGGAAATTTCCTCCAGCATTTCCTACGTTTTCTTCCAACACCATTTCACAGGAAAAAAACCTTCTTCAAAAAAAATTTCCTTTTTAAATATTCACCTCAAATATTTTGATTTCTCTATAGTTTTTTAACTCTTTTCAAATAAAAAGGCTCGATTCTCCCTTAGTTGAGATTTATTAATAGTTCAAGAGATTAATTTATTTCTCTATAGTTCATTCTTTAATATTTACTCCAAGTAAATATTTAAATCTTTTAATTTTTCACTTTAGAGTTTTAAAATATTTTAAACTTTAATAATTACTCTAAGTGAAATATAATCTATTTTCACTTTAGAGATTCATAATATTAAAATATAATTCCTTTATATATTTTATTATATAAATATTATTATAGTCCTAAATATATTAAACATATATATATTAAATACCGGAGTATTTATTAATATATATATATATATATATATATATATTAATATAACTATAACAATATTATATATAATTCATAATATATAATTTCATATATATTTATATATTTAACAATTATATAAAAATATCGTGAGCCAGTCAGCAACCCGATATATAAATATATATACATTTTTACTTAAAGTCATCAAGCAATAATAATATTATATTATTAATATCCACAAATAATAGGTAGCGTGTGTATATATATACACATATATACTCGTATATACCTCAGTGTACATACTATATACATGTATATACACACCCACTTAACCTATTCACTTATGTCCATTCACGTTATCCTCACAATGATCATAATACTGTAAGTCTGATAAACAAACAATCATCACTCACAAAGCACAAAGAAGTAAACCAAACTCATAAAGCCTATGGATGACTTATCAAGACCAACTTATCTGACTTAGCTTACTCAGTCTAAGGAACGTGTGTGTGTATGCTCAAATGGTTCTCGTTACTGTTTACTCGACCAAGCTCCTCTCCTGAGTGATATTTCTCCTCTGCTTGGAGGAATGGTCCTCATACTTTCATCCACCGTCATAAACTCAAAGCAATCAAATGCTCACAACAATAGCAGTATATATAAACTTCACATGATTCATCAACCTCATAATGCATATTTTCACCATGAATAACATCAATTGAAACAACATAAAATGAGACAATCATTAATGTACAATACTCATATTGATAACAAGGTGCAACATATCTTATTCATTCATAGAATTGTCTTTTACAATTACTTATTCCCTATGCAATACTAATACCTTAGTAGCTATACAATTGGGGTCTAACAGGGATGCCCAAGTTGTTCACTGCCAGATGAAATTTTAGGAAAAGTGCTCTCCTGTAAATCATGTTCAGAATTCAGTTAGCTCTAAAGTGAGCCTGTCAGTCAGCTTTGAAGTTTTTTCAAGTGTTGGAGAACGCAAGATGAAGTTGGGTCAAAATCAAGTTCTAAATGATGAAAATGCATGAAAATTGACCAAGTCTAGTGAAGAAAAGCGCCCTTGGAGGCTAGGGGCGCTCATAATTTTGAGGCCTTAGAAGTTAGAATTAGGGTTTGCAACCTCAAGGAGCTCTTTTTCAATTTTGATCCTACTCTTCAATGAAACTGTCAGCCAGTCTACTGGATACATCAGTCAATCAGAATCAGCAATCAAACATAGGCTCCGATGACGTTTACAAATGAAAATTTTCAAAAAAGTTTCTAATTCTGGAGAGTTGGCACCCAAAGTCAAACGTTGACTTTTGAACTCAAGTAAATTAGTCACCCTATAATGGTGGAGTTTTTAAACTCAACTTAAAATAATATTAAAACTCCAGTTGTACTTCTAGGTTGACCTCAGAATGACTTAATTTTTCTCACAGTGGCGAATTTATCTGTGCATGAAAGTGTGGCACCCATTTTAGGGCTTATTTTTCATTCAATTAACTGAATTTGGGATCCAATAATATTTTGGCATCCCAAATTAGGTTTTTGCATGCAAGTTAATGCCTTAACTCATAAATTTTATTTATTAAGGCATTTGGGCGTCAATTATTCTCATCACAAGTTGAAGCCAAACACATATTTTCTCGTGCAAGCAAGATTTGAAGGTGCTATAGATAATATTTTTCAGTGTTCTTCGTAGTGCCAGGTCTAGATTGCTCAGAGGAATAATTTTTCAAACTTCATCTTTTGAGTGCATGCATTCCAGACTTCATCAAATAGAATTCAAGGCATAGGCATCATTTTCAAAGGCAGAATATACTTTTTATTTTCTCTCTCAAAATTCTTCTATCCTTGTCTTAGGTTTTCTCTTGCATGTCAAAGTAAATGACATCTTTTTCAGAATCTGATCATCTAGGTTCACTTAGTTCAGCATTGGCAGCAAAACCCATGTTTCTGAATTTTTTGAGAAAATTGCCAAGCTACTTCACATTTTGTAGTGTGCTTTTTTCTGAAGATTCTTTTGCATGCGGGTCAAAAAGTTAACTTTTCAAAAAACGAAGAATCTGGGTCTGTTCAACTCATTGGCACCTACAAAACCCATATGCCAGTTTTTCTCGAGAAAAATTGCCCCCACTGCCCCTACAACCCCTACAATTCTAATCTGAAAAGCCTTTGCATGCCTTAGTAAAACTCGGTTTTTCAAGTTTCTGACGATTTGGGTTTGCTTAGAATTTTATTCTCTACAAAACCCACGTTTGAAAAAAATTCCTCAAATTTCCCCTCAACTGGTTATTTACAGGAGCCATTTTTAGCCTGTTTTGAAGTTTGGCCAAACATATCTAACTTTACAATCAAAAATCCAATTTTTCAAAATGCAATTCAACCCAATAGAATACAAGGCCAAATCAGTCTTAGTTCACGACTTTTTGAAAACCAATGACATAGACTTAGGTCACGTTTATCCAGTGATCAAATTGAGCATGTTGGAAGGCATTGACAACATGACAATCAAGAATCTTGATTGCTCAGGTTTGCTTGCAGCAGCATCTATTCCTATCATGGTGTTTGATCTTGAGTTTGTCCTTGCATGCATTAAGCATTACGACTCATCTACACAAAAAATTAGATCAGTCGAGGGGAGAGTCATTTGCAGCCTCAAGCCGAGGGATGTTGAGAAGTGCTTTGCCATTCCACTATAATGAGCCTACTCAAATCTGACCTTGAAACACTTTCAAATTCTGCCGTGAAATTTTGTCAAACACTTGATATGCAAAATTTTGGTTTGCTGGTCTGAGTGTTCAGTCTGATATGAAAGCTTTCCTATTGATATCCAATGCATGAAATGCTTGCAAATGACTATTATAATGATTATACAAGACCCTAGATGTAATGCAGATTTCCTTTCTCGAATTTCATTTGTAATAGATGAGATTTCATATGCAAAATATGCAGCAACAGCCTATAGACATTATGATAAACAGTTTGCATTCATCCTTCTAATCCTTTAAAAATGAATTAGACTCACATAGAGACTTCCAACTTCAATGTATTATTGATAATGCAACCTTTACAATGCCAAAGAGATGAAAGGCCAAGACTCTTGGCTCACATACATATAATACTTGTAAACTTAAATCTGATGTAAACTTCACCTACAGCCGTACCTCCTAGTATGCACTAAGGACATGTAATATGCATGAATTTAAACAAAGGAACTTGGTTCTTGAAGTCACCCTTTGTCACCAATGAAGAAGCAAGCAATGTCTTGGAAAATGGAGACCATATGCAAGCAATCTAATTTTCTGAAGAAATCGCCCCTGTTCTAGTTGGAATGAAGAAATTAAATAATCCACAATGCTCTCAATCTCCAAATCCCTTCAAACACGATCAGAAGGGTCCTAGAAATGGAGCGCTCCAATCTCCCAAAGAAATCGATGTGAGTATGAGCTATAATGAATAAAAATGTGCTTCCAAGGACGTCCAAATTTGCTTCAGACTTTATCTTCAGAATTTCATCAAATATCAACAACCTTTTCTTTACAATTCTTCAATGCAAATCAACTCTATAAGCTTGATCTTCAAATCGAACCTCTCTCAAGCAAAATCAACCCAAAATGAGGTCTCCACGTGCAAGTCGTGGTATATGTATGCAGACTAAAAAATTGTAATTTCAGACTTTCTAAATCAGAACTCTCCCTTAATACAATTCGCCCTCCAAGATACCAAAATGGAAGAAATTCTTAATACCAAATAATTCCCAAATAGCTCCAATTGAA
This sequence comes from Sequoia sempervirens, assembly GCA_007258455.2. Classification (NCBI taxonomy): domain Eukaryota; kingdom Viridiplantae; phylum Streptophyta; class Pinopsida; order Cupressales; family Cupressaceae; genus Sequoia; species Sequoia sempervirens. Next base: position 37,204 of record VDFB02269686.1, on the reverse strand, counting down.
TGTTCACCAAAATTGGCCAAAGGCCACAAATTTTGCCCAATGAAGTGATTGAAGTATCACCTCCAGAGCTGCAACCCTTTAGGAGATATCTCACTCCCTCAATTATGCTATCTATGGGAGTTATCATTCCCAAAGACACTCAACTGCAAAGCCCTAGCTCCACAATGCTCATCAACAACAACAGCACAAATGCTGGATGGTGAAGAATGAAACCTTAATGTCTATTTATGCCTTTCTTCTAGAGGTCGGCCTCAATAAAATAATATTATTTTTTGACTTCTAGAAGATTCCAATATATTTTTAATTATTTGCACTTTATAAAATATTAAAATATAATATAATTAATAAAGTGCATCTCAACATCAAATTATAACATAAGGTTTCCATAAATGGAAATAATAATGATATCTAATGGAAACCCTCAATCCAATCAAATACTGAGCCAAATAATCACCGAATGACTTCCATATGACTCTCTCACCATGCCTCATTAGCCTATGAGAGCCACTAATAGGCTAATCCTGCCAATATGTCAATGTCAACTAGAAGGGGACATTACATCCACCCCGTTCAGACAATTTTGTCATAGTCATGGAGGATTGCGACAAGATATGGCAGGGAGACAAGGAAAGGTCTCAAAGGAAGGTTGCTCAAAGGTGGCTAAAAGAACAGAAAACCAACCTACCAAAGAAGCTTGGATGTGGAGAGTTCAAGGATGAGATTTCTATCTTGATTACTTTGCTCAACCGGGTCACAAGTCAAGAGGAAGTTCATATCTTTCAGCCGTAGATGTTCTATGTAATTTCCCAAATTATCAACAACAAGGAGCACTTTGACTGGGCTATGTTGATCAGTGAAGTTCTTAACCAGCAAATCACAGGATTCCTTAAAATCCACGAGTTTTACATGGTTTCTTATCTGGTCTACTTAACTGCATTTCAAGGCAATTTTAGAACTTTGAAAACCAATGGAACTCTTGGTGTTCAGCATGTACATGAATATTTTCCACAGTTGGAGTTCTCAAAGGCTGAACAGGATTTCAAACAAGTGAATGATCACTTCTTGATGAAGACAGTCAGAGACCTTGATAATGAGATGCACATCAAAATTTCGGCCGAGGCAAAATCAGCAATAATGGAAGGTTGGGCAGATTGGTTCATCCAGTTTCCCACTTTCACCTATATTCGAGAGTATGGTTACAAAGGAGAGCCTATGATGCTACCTAGATACCCGTCAAACAGGGTCTTGTTCATGGAGTTCCTGAGATAGGTTCACGATGTCCATACTTTTCTTCATAATTGGCACAAGCAAGCGTTCACCTTTCCTTTTGGATTGGGTATTTTTAAATGTAGGACAACTACCGATTGCAAGTTGATGAGCAACGAGTTGTTAAAACTCCATCTCAAGTACCTCAGCGAGAAGCACTCCTACGATCCTCTGGGTCACTATGCAGCTCGGTTGGAGCGAAGTCATTCACATAGGCCAGCACTTGAGGACTTTTGGGTCAACTGCGAAGATGAATTTGAAGTACGCAGACGTCACTATTGCAGACTTACTCTTCCTCAACTTGCTGATTTCCTATCAAAAGATGTTGAAGGTTTGTTAGATGATGACAAAGAGGTGTTGCTTAGCACATTTTTCAAAGATCAAGTTGCTCGCCAACCACTTCGACAACTAGATTGGTATTCCAGAGAGAGTACTTCAGTGGAGGACCTATCGAGAGGAGTTATCAAGACTAGCATGTATTTCTTGGACAACAAGAGAAGGTGGAAGGAAGTTCCAATTGCAGAGCCGCCAGTGGTGTTTTCTTCACTACCTTCTACATCAAGGTCAAGACCCAAAGTTAAGGTTATCATGAAACCTCCTGAAGATGTCAGAGTTAGTGGAAAGACGAAGGGAAGAAGCACAAAGCAACAAGAGCAGATCGAGAAGGCGTCGGAAGTTCCAATGGAGCCAATGGTCCAAGCTGAAGTCGGTTCTTCATCTCTTGGTCTACCTTTCTCTCCTCAGTCTCCCATTTAGATTGATATTGACTCAGAGCCAAAATCGCCGATTCATGAAACTTTGGTGCCATTTAATCCACCAAAGGTCAACACAGCTGTAGCAGTTTCACCTAGAGAAGTTGACATTAATCACTCATGTTGGCTTGAGAGGACTTTCGGAAGAACGAGGTGAAAGCCTTCCTATCAGCTTGATCTATCTGAGTTTGGCAATCCCTATCAGGATAAGTAAAACAAGAAGATCAAGAAGCAGGTGCACATAGAAAAGACTCCTAAAGCAGAGATCGTTGTTGAGGTTGCTATACCACCGGAAGGCAAGAGTCTGGATGAAGTTGAAGTTGGTGATTTCACCTTCGTTAAAGCTAATCTTGGTAGGAGAACTTGGCACATGGACGTGAGCCTCTTTAAGGTTGTCGAAAGTAATTTTGAAGAGCGAGTGATGAAGGGTGGAGAAGACAAGGCAGCCCTAAAGGTTGAGAATAAGTAGTTGCGGCAGTACATCTCAAATCTTCTTCATGGAACCTCAAGCAAAGCGGCTATTCTTCCACAGCTTCGAGAGACACCTGCAGATCAACAAAAGCTAGGTTGGTTAGTCAATCATGGAAAAATTTTGGAGAACTGGATTGAGGATTTCATTGTTGTAGGCAGATACCTTCTAACAAAATTGTATCAATTGAGGTATGATGCACATGATCTTCGTCAAGGAATCCAACAGTTTGAGTTGACTATGGTAGAAGGCAAACCGAAGGATTTGATTCTCATTTCTCAGTTGGCAGTTGCATACGACGTCGTTATAGCAGATGAAGATAAAAGAAAATTGTTCGCTTGGAGAGAACAACACCTCTTCAAAGTGGAAACATATGAAAGAATCTCTACAAAGTTGGATGTAATCAAAAAAGATGTTGTCGGCACACTCAAACTTGTGAGCAGATTCATCACTCAAATCTCGTGCCATTATCTTCATCAAGATGGTTCCTACACTAATCTCGAGGTTGTGCAAATTGAGTTCCAAAATTTAGTTCATGATGGCCTTGATGGTAATCCTGTTGCATCCAAGTTGAATCACTTCTCGGTGATGTCAATGAGCTTCGACAAGTTAGCTGAAGAAGTCAAAGAGTGCCAGAGAATGATCAAGGATGGAGAGAAGGCATTGTGCAGGCAATCTATCATGTTAGATAGCATCAAAGTGCCAAAAGATGAGACAGTTAATGAATTCTTGGAGGAGATGATGGTGCATGACAACCCAGAGTAGACAGAAAGATGGATCCCACAGTTATTCCTGAAGATAAAGTCATAAGCAGCAATCAACTCAACATCATTCTTGAGTTTTGATTGTTGATTTCATGCATGTTTATCTCATCTTCAAGGATATCTTTTGGAGGAGGTCGGAATTTCAATTAGGATCCAATTAACTGATGTTAGTTATCAGTTGACTCTCATTTCAATAAGGACTTGTGTGTTGCAAACGTCCATTTAGTTTAGTTTTAATTCAGTTAACAGATGTAGTTTTCCAGTTAACTGTTAGGTTGCATACAGTTAGACTTAGAGAATAAACTCTTGCATGCTTGCAAGACTGAGTGTAAACCCAAGGAGATTTTAGGGTTCCCTACTCCTTGAAGTTCTATAAATAAGAGCGCCCTTGCTCATTTGTATTTTAACTTTTGTTGTAATAAAAAATTGTTGTTCCCACCTTGCTGCACAATATTGCTATTCTGTATTAGTTCACTTGGTTAAATATAAAGCTGGTTTGATCGTTCATTGTGTGTGTGTCTCGTTATGCAATTTGTTGTCCCAGATTTATTCTTGTTGTGATTAATAAGCTTTGTTTCATATCTACACCTCGAATAGGGGTTCCTCCTCCTTGGGAATTTAGAAATAGAGTTTATCGTTTGATGTTGTGATTAATAGTCTTTCTTGCATATCTACACCTTGGATAGGGGTTCCTCCTCCTTGGGAATTTAGAAGTAAAGATTGTCGTTTAACTATTGTTTCCAATAAGCTTCTTTCATATCTACACCTCGAATAGGGGTTTCTCCTCCTTGGCAATTTAGAAATAAAGTTTATCGTTTGATGTTGTTACCAATAACCTTCATATCAGCCTACACCTCGGATAGGGGTTCCTCCTCCTTGGAAATCCTGATATAAAGTTTATTGTCAAATATTCCCTGCTCCTAATTCCTCTTGCTCTATTTACCTAGAGGAAATACGATGGTTTTAGCATTAGCTTAGTTGTAGTTAAGATCCGGAAAACCAGAGAAAAACCTTAGCTGCAATGTATTGGTTTTCTTAACCTTGTGCCTCTTCCAGCTGAGTCAAAAAGATAGGATTTAGAATATTTTACTTTTTCACGAATATCAGCGAAAGAGGGAGCTTCCCCTCCTAATTTGAAAAGCAGTTAATTATGTGCATAGTTGTCTGTTGCCAATACACACTCCATAGGTGCGAATTGTAATGCCAACACACATAGAGCATGCTATGGCCCACATAGTATTTGGAAGCTAGAATAATGAGGACCCGATAATCAAACCTCTATTTTATGGTGATCAAGTGATTTTAGGGGCATCCTCCCTACTAGGAAACCTAAAAATCTAGAAACCACTCTAAGTAAAGCAAGATAGCATGTCTATTTTGTTGTCAACTAGGAATCTGAATTTTCTAGGGGAGATGATGTAGTTAGAATAATTAAAACCTGTTTTCATTTATTAGTACTTGTAAAGCCAATTTATTTTGGTAGTTCATTGTCAACTTTAGGTAATTCTTAATAAATAGTTATATGTGGCAGCCAATGATCATGGTCTAACCAACTCATGGTGGAACTTTTAAATAGAATTTTCATAGTCAAGGAATGGGTCTAATCCATGGACAGTCCTTGGTCTCCTTTCATTGTAATCAAGCACTACCCTCAATAAAGCATTTATTGTTTTATTGTTGTACAATCAATTTGGTATGTACTACTCTTTATTTGTATATTATTACAATTGGTAGTTTAGAAACTAAGAAGTAAACAAAAAAATCCATATAGATTTGAAAAATGAAGAAACGCTTGAAAATTGCACATTCATTATGAAGGAGATATAATGATTTTTTTATGACTAATCAAATCTCTGTAATTGGCTTTGGACATCCCAAATTTCTCAACACACTTTTCAAAAACCAAACTAAGTATTAGAGGAGGATTACAAACAAAAATATTTCAGTTTATATCAACTATGTCAATTTGACCAAACCTTATTGAATTAGATTTTCAAAATCTTAAGTTGCAAGCAGTCTTTGAATACTCCTCATGCTCAAAACTCTAAAAAGTGCAATCATTTTGGACAACTTTGTTTGAAATGAGTATTTAGTTCATACTAGATCAAGAATATATGCTTGTATAAGGTAAATATGAATATTGTAAAGAAACTCTCATTAGAATTGTAAAGACTTGGTAGAATACCCGTGATTGCCAAAACAACTCCAACATCGCTACTAGTAAAACTCAGTCCTCCGTATTCTTTAGGGCTTACAGCCCAAAGAGAAAATATCTTCAAATGTAAAAGTTACTCAAGTTAGAGATCTAGTAATATTTGGAATCTTTGAGATTAAATGATAACTACTTAACTATCAATCTAGTATTCCATACCTCTGAATATGCAATTTCATGCAAAGAGTAAACACAATATAAAATAATTGATGACATTGCTGGCCAATTCTTAAGTAGTGATTTCTTGTGCACTTGTTTCGTTTTGGTAGTTTCTTCTTTATTATTTGATTGAATAGAATTGCCTCTTGAATCAAGATTTGGATCACAATGGCCTTTCTCCTCGCTTTCCAGAGGGTGCTTATGAAGTGTCTCCTACATAAAAAATGTTTATTTCAAATTTGAATTTAAAACACAATATAGACTTTAGTTTAAAATTTCATGCTAATAAAGTTCCTAAGGTGGTTGAAATTCATGGATATAATACCATGAACTAAAACAAAAAGAACATACAAATGTACATTGGAATAATGCAATAAGAAACTACACAATTCTAGCTATATCTAAGGTCCTAACAGTTTTGAAGGCACTTAAGAGGAAAATATTATACTTCAATAAAAATAGAATGTACTAAATTCCACTTGCATCACTGTGATCTATTGCTATGGTGAAGAAATGGTCCCATTAAGTGTTAATTTTTGCAAAAATATTTGAAAATTCTATAGTGAAATTCAATCTTAGAGAAAGAAAAAAGAACCAATCCACAGATTCAACTTTTCTATAAATTATACTCCCTATGGTTATTAAGGATTTTTCTTACAGAAACCTTAGCTATTAAATGTAGACTTATGTAAGAACCCCTTACCCTAGTGAACAATTTTTAACGATTTTACAAGTTTGACAATGCAGGCATGGTGTCAAACTATTAACATGATCTGAGTTGTTTCCAATTGTTTAAGTTCATCACATGACTCAGCATATACATTGATTCATTGCTAGCAAATGAAAAATGTAAAAATGATAACAACAATATAATATTGTTTCATTGCATCACAAATCCCAGAATTGGAAATGTTTCGAACAATTTTATTAAACCCAAATATTCATCTCAGAATAGCATATTATTGCCTTGCAGATCCACTGACTGAATTTTGAAAACATAGTCTTTTATGCAGAATAATACATCATATTGACCAAGTAAAATATTAATGTGTGCCTAAAGTATTGTCCTAACTTGGTGACATCCGAGAGTGTCTGAGATATTAACAATTTATTTCCAAATCGCAAGAGACATATGGTGACTCACATAAATGCATTGACTCCAATATTGTTCCTTTTTGGCATCCCTTTATTTTGTCTTTATGCAGATTTGTCCTATCCACGTTTGCTCTCCTTATATCAGTAGACTCTCTCTTTTACTACTGCGACCACTTTGATATAGTTGACATCATTAATTAAGAGCCTACGATGACATTGAATATTCAACCATTTTCCCTTTATGAATTGTCTAGCAGCCAGGAATGAATGAATAAGACTGTGGTGTGAGGTTTTGAATAACCCGATACCTCATGAATTTGGCGGCACCAAAGACTTAATTTTCTTAGCTTATAACTTCCCAAAATAAATAGCAGCTCCTTCAAAAACTTCAATGAACCCTTCATAATCTTTTGATTTCTTCTTCAGCACTGATTCCAACAAGCCTAGCGGTTATGGGGTGGCGATATTATTTGGAGAAGTTACGATTAAAAATAAATTAAGTGGAAGCAATTATTGGCAGCACCAAAGTGTTGAAATCTCGACACTTCCACCCCTCAGTCAGCACTAGCCAAGTGATTTGCGACATGGTTTAACAGTCTCTCGTGGATCCTTAATCTAGGATGCTAGTGGATTCCTGACAAGTCGATCTTTTGGGAATAACAGCCAACTCAACTCCCAACACAGTATAGCCCGAAATCCTTCATTGTATTACCACAGGTAGTGAACATTTTAAAAGAGGCAGCAAAATATATCAATCAATTATTAATAGTAGGCATCTTCAAAATATTGTCTGGTCTCATAATATATTATCCGGTTGAAGCTTAGTGTCTCATTCGCAACTTAGAACAAAGCTACGACACCATGGTAATAACATGTGGCATATTAAATATGCCATGATTCCCTCATAAAAAAAGGTGCTCAATGCAATCTAAACTATCGATTCCCATATTAACTATATTTACCCATAATTAATCTTCCTTAAACTAAAATATAGGTTTGTATGGTTGAATAAGAGAAATAATAATATTATAATCAAACCAACTCACCTACTTGAATCTTTCTCCTGGAATTTATCAAAACCCCTTAAATTTGTCCTCTTAAGACTCCACAAATTTCAAATTGAACAACTATCCTTTGAATAACTGTGTGAATTCTAAAATGAATCCACCTGCTCGTGGAGTTGGGTTTCCATCCAATCCACAGTTCGAGGGTTTTCACCTTCATATTTTATGAAAGCTATGCTCTCAAATTACGTGCCCAATAATAAATTCTCCAAGATAATTAATTGTCTGCTCGACTTGCCTTTTATACTTCACTACTAATTAATTATTTTTCCCTCATAAAGTCACTCTATTGAATATTTTAATATATTTATTTGATAAAGTCATGTTATAACATTAAATTAATTAATTAAATATTAATGTCCAATAATACTTTGAGGACCAATTAATATTTAATTAATTAAATTCATATAGTGGTGACTACTCAGGAATTGGGGACATGACAGTCCTCCCTTCCCAACATTGCTTGTCCCAAGCAATCAATACCTAAATGCCCCACACCAACTTCCAAGATCCCATATCAATCTAAGAAATCTGTAAACTCTGCTATCTAAAACACTATGCTACAAGAGATCTGAAAAATAATATCTCAGTATCTCTCCTAGATAGTAGTGCAATAATGCTCAACATGTAATTAGTAGACTCACCATCACATACCTTAGTCTTCACAAAAGACCGCTGCCCTACTCTAATTATCATGCTCCCCAAATCCCCATAAGGATGATGACTCATGATTGGAAGTGAAAACATCATGCAACATGTAAATCCATCTCCCTCATCATGCATAGAACAATCCTCAATCCTCTTCGTTGATGCTACCCCTGGTGCACCAATTGCCAAAGCTCTCAATACAATCTTCTTCCCTTGACATGAACTCTAGCTCCATCCGCTGAAAATCCTGGATGTATCTTCCAAGTGACTGTAACTAGTGGATTCCTAGAACAACATCGAACTCACCAATCCTAACCACATAGAAATCATCAGTGACCATATAGTCATTCAGCAGTACACTCAACCGAGGAATCTTCTAAGTACAACTCATTTTAAACCCATCAACCATCATAACACTAAATCCTGAAAAATCTTCAGCTTGTAATCCCTTCTTCACAACCAGTCCCTCGTCAATGAAGTTGTGAGTAGCTTCGCTATCAATCAAACAAGTGACCCATTGTCCCTTAAGGACTCCTCTCACTCGAAAAGGATGATACTTCAGAACTCCTAATAGTGCAGCAATAGTCCAATGTGCCATATCTCTTGTGTTAGCAGCATTGTGTGGTCATTTCTCATGATCACTATCTGAACTCATGTCTACAACCTCCTCTTCAATATCAGAAATGACCTCTATGTAATGTGCTTTTCCTTTCCCAAGGAACCTGTGAAAGGGTTCCCAAGGTTCCTTGCAAGTGAAACATAACTTCCTCCTACGCATCTCATTCCTTGTTTCAAAATCCATCATAGGTTGTGTATGCTTAGGCTAATTGGGTGTTCTCGCATCTGGCTTGTGTTCTAATTTATTATCTTTGAAATTCTTCTTTTGGGGTTGACCTGTGGGCGAAGATGTATCAAGATCAAGTGCCAACTTCATAGCATCATGAAGATTCCAAGGCCTTAGCACCATGACTAGACCTCTTATCCTATCACTAAATCCTTCAATAAACAACATTACCACCCTTTTTTCAGTCATATCAAGAACCATAACAACAATCTTTTGAAACTCATTAAAGTATGAATCCACATGCCCACTCTATCTCAATGTGCTAGCTCTCTATAATACACCACATCCTTTCGGTCAAACCGAGCAATCAATTTGTTGCTAAACTCCTTATAAGAGTGAATCAATCCATGCTTTTGTGTGACCAATCATATGCCATGCCTTCAAGGTGCATGGTTGCAAATTTAATTGCTTCATCCTCTTGCATGAGCTTGAGAGTTAGAAATGTATCTAGCTTGTGAATCCAAGCTCGTGCACTAGTCCTCCCCCTACCATCAAAGTTAGGTAGAGTAAGCTTGCTCATGGCTTGTTTAAGTTCCTTGTTTTGTTGCCTTGGTCTTCGTTCTTTCCTAATTCTTCTACTATTTGTTTGCTGCCCCATGCAATGAGGGAAGGGTAAAACATCCTTGACATGTTGGGGAAGTGTATTCCACTCATCATGCACAATCATTAACACTCTCTGCAAATGTAGCCTCATCATCCACATCAACAACCGCCTCTTCTCCTTCATTTCTATGCAAGAAAGTAGGCTACAGTGGTCTATCTATAGTGCGTGTAGGAGTTCTTTCCACACATGGTGTACCAACTACACTGCCATCATCTTCTTGTTCATGATTGTTCCTCCTGGGGCCTATGTTTATTTGTTGAATGGCCGTTGTAATTTGTTGTAAAACATTTGCTACCTATTGCTGTCCTGCTACAAGACTTCTCAAAAATTTTGTTGCTTCTTTGTCATCATGTGGTGGACTATTGTCTCTCCTCTCATCATGTGGTGAACTATTGTCTCTCCTATCACCCATCGTACTAGCTGATCCAATCTCACTATGGTCTTGCCTTGCAGCTATTGCAGCTAATAATGTATCCTCTTTCGGATAAGGTTTTTCCAACTGAAACTATTTATGCTTTTGTTCTCTTTTTGCATACCACCTAGCCCTGTCGCTAGTGTACATAACCCTCCAGCCTGGTAGGATTTTGGCTCTGATACCACTATAAGAACCCCTAACCCCAGTGAACGATTTTTGATGATTTTACAAGTTTGACAATGCAGGCATGGTGTCAAACTATTAACATGATCTAAGTTGTTTCCAATTGTTTAATTTCATCACATGAGTCAGCATATACATTGATTCATTGCCAGCAAACGAAAATGTAAAAATGATATTAGCATGAAATATCCCCCTTACTTTTTTTTTCAATTTGAGCACAAGAACTTTGTTGTGACCTTTTCACACATCACCCCATTCAAAATGGGGATCCCCTAATTTTTGCTCCGTTCCTTGTCTTTTGGCTTTGGTTTTGTCTCTCTCTCTCTATCTCTCTCTTTTTTTGCTTGCTGCCTTTCTGGGGTGTGCCCATCTTTGAGCTTGAATTGAAATTTTGGCTAAGTCTGAGAATTAGGGTTTTGGATCTTCCGGCCAGTTTGAAGTCAAGTGGAGTGAACAAATTGGAGTCTGAGCTTGGCATTGCAATCAGTAAGCTTCCAACAGGTTCCCAGCAAAATTTCATGGAATTCCGACAACTTACTATTTTTAGTAAGTACCTAATTTGGGGCGTTCTCTCAACATTTTTGAAGTTCTCTCCGTTACACTGCATCCAAGACACGTCAAGCTGCTTGTCTGCAAGTTTTGAGTTGGAACTGACAACTTTCTATTTTTAGCAAGTTCACCTTCAGGAGCAGATTCTAGGGTTTACATGCAAAGTTTTTTCAGTGCATGTCTGCAGATTATTTATGGGTTTTTCGAGACCTACGCGATGATATAACATGCAAGATGAAATGGTGACTTTCAGCGTTCAGCCTTCGGAGGCTATTTTTAGGGTTTGCATGTCATAATTTTCAACACATGTCTGGATATTCTTTATGGGCTTTTCAAGATCTACGCAGTGATGTGACATGCAAGGCAAGATGATCACTTTTCAGAGACTTACTATTTTTAGCAAGACCATTCTGGAAGCTTCCCAACACATCAATATCACAAACAAAGCGAAGTGCAATAGAAACGAGGTCAAATGGAGGTCGTTCGATCGACATGCAAGTCAAATCAGGGTTTCGAGCTTTGGGGCCTAAAATGAGAGGTAAAATGCCAGAATTTTCGAAAACTGGTGTATCCCACTGTGATCAGTATCCTTCAAGCTATCCACTGGTAAAATTTGAAGGCAATCAGAGCACTTAATATCTATGTTCCACCAAGTTTCCGGGACGGGGGGACGGCGGGACGGCGGGACGCGTTTCGGGGACGGCAAATTTTTTAGGGGATTTTAGGGGACGGGGGGACGGCTGTATAGTATATATATATATATATATATATAGGGAGAGAGAGATAAATTTTAAAAATATAGGGAAATTTCAAATTTAAGATATTCATATGAGTAATGATAATCATAACAATCACCAATCATATTGACATATGCATCATAGAATCGAATTATCAAACAAATTAATACTACAGCTACCTAATTGCATCCATGGACCATAATTCAAATTCATGTCAAATAGTCAATGTGCATATGATATAAAATAATAAAATGCCCAAAAGGCTACAAGTTTGTACTACAAATGTCAAAATGACAAAGTCACAAGTGTCCAAAGGCAAAACATAGAAATAGAAAGTATGATGATTGCCACTACTCGGCATCTGCCAACACTGCATCAAAATCAGACTCATAGTCTGAGTCACTGTCACTGTGAGGGGTTAGCTCATCTAATGGAACTCCAACCAATCCCTCCTGTCTCTCCTCCTCATCAATTTGTGTGACATCCTCTGGATCAACATCCCATCGTAATGCTGGAGTCTGTCTATACTCAGGAGTCTGACGATCCTGGAGTCGCAAAGCACTATGCACAGCCACTAATTTTTCTGCCCGTCTAGAGGTCAACCTATTCCTCTTGATAGAGTGAATAAAGCCGTATGTTGACCAATTCCTCTCTGCAGCAGAGGAACTAGCAACCTGTGAGAGGAGACAAAATTTAAAAACTAAATTAGTAATTTAAATTTACTAATTAGGACATTCAATTTAAATTATGATTATATAAATGTTCAAACTTCAACACTATCACTCATCTAAATCAAATTATGTTAATGATAATCTAAAGTATTACCTGTGAAAGGAGGCGAACAGCAAGCGTCCTCAATTGTGGTGCATCCTTCCCATGCCATGACCACCATCCAATAGGATCCCTTTGAGCTACTGTAGTTCTATCTACCCTGGCCTCTGGTTTGCCGAATGTTGGACCACGGAGATTAACAAAATCAGTGAACTGTGTACGAACTAGACTGGCCTCCTCAATTGAATATATTTTTGCAAGGGCCTTCATAAACCCTTCTTTCACCTCATCATCATCACAAGGAGGCATCCTACCAGGTCTAGGTACATACCATTTGGGATTAAGAGCAAAGGCTGCCATATGAAGCGGGGTGTTCATAGTGTTCCACCGCCTTGTCACAATGGGCCTAATTTTTTGCTCATATAATCCCGAATTAGGATCCTTATCAGAAATTGCTTTCTTCATTTTTCCAAGCATGGAGTCAAAAGTTTCATAAATCTCTCCAAGACTTGGAGAGTCTGTATCAGCATATCTAATGACATCCACAATAGGTGAAATGATGGAGCAAACAAATCTGCAAACAAAAATTTGAAAAAAGACAAGTTAGAACTTAGAAAATAAAAAAATATTAATAATAAAATCATATATATATATTTTTATAAAATCAGCAATCAATAACAAATTATTAATTAACAATTTTTTTACCTCACATTGGACCACCAATTATCATCAAGAATTTTTTGTTTGATGCTTCTCCCTTCTGCAGTGCTTGCCATAGCCCATCTATTCCACTCTGAATTAACCATCATCAACTGTAGAGCCTCCTGTACCTCAAGCATCCTCTCTAACAAAATAAAGTAGCTGGCATACCTTGTTGCTACAGGCTTGAGAAATTCCTTCCTTGAAAATGTCCTAAAGAGGGCAAGTGAGGTGTGATGGTTGCAAATAAACATCTGAATGTCTCTAGCATCTACAACCACCTGGTGCACCCAATCCATCTTCCCTATGTCTTTCAATGCGTTGTTCAACGCATGAACACAACAAGGAGTCCAAAAGATGTGCTTGTAAGCACTCTCAACCATCAAACCTGCTAATCTGCACACACGTGCTGAATCAGTAACCACCTGCACAACATTGGTTGCCCCAACCTCCTCTATAGCCTCTTTCAAAATATTAAATTGGAATTCTGCATCCTTGCGCTTTCCAGAACAATCAATGGCTCTAAGGAAATATGGACCAGCTGAACATGTGACTATGATGTTTATAAGTGGCCGTTGTCTAATATCGGTCCACCCATCCATGATAATAGAGCAACCTGTTCTAATCCAACACTGTCTCATGTCCTCCATCACCACACTCACCTTAGAATATTCTTTTTCAAGGAGTGTAGTACGTAATTTATGTTCTCCAGGGGGAATGTATGAGGTACCAACATTTGCCACATCTCTAAACATTTGTTTGAAGTAGGGAGAACGTGCTACATGGAATGGGATAGCATGGGCATAGAAAAATTTGGCAATGGAAGAATCTGCCACATCTCGTGCTTGCACATTGAACATATTTTCAACTGTATTTTGCTGCTCACTAGAAGTAGCAGCCTTCCTCTTCCCTCTTGTGGAAATATGAACACCACCCGCACCACTACTACCACTACCAACACTAGGACTACCAAGCATAGAGGGCATAGGTGAGGTTGAATGTGCGGATTGAGTTTGCATAAGCTGATCCATAGGCCTTCCTCCGGCCTCCAAGTGCAATCTATAACACTCCATCCTCTCAAAATCTTTTATATCTTTACAACCCTTGACCCCATGGCCTCCAAAACCCAATAGATGAGAATAGACTCTTGTATAGCTCCCATTATATTTTTCTTTGCAAATGTGACATAGCCACAATCTACTACCCCCAGTGTTTTTCCCTTTGCCTTTGTCTATACGTGATGCTAGTTGAAGAAGAGGTTTTTTAGAATTAAAAGGGCCTTTTGCATATTTTTTCAAGTCTTCAGAAGGGATATCAAATGGGTTTGTTTGAGGCTGCCCCATATGAATTGATTGGTTTTCTTCCCCCCTCTCAACATCCCCACTATCTTCACTATTGCTGCTCATTTTGTTTTCTTTTGGTTTTTGCAAACTGAAAATTAAAAAAAAAAACAAAAAATCATACATTTTATCATTTTAACTTAGAAAAAAATGAAAAAAAATGAAAGATAATGAGAGATTAACTTACCTCTTTCACTTCTTTTGTTGGTTGCTTGCTTAATGCTCTCCTTTCTTCCTCCTAAGTGCTGGTTTTTCTTCTCCAACAACTCCTTCAAACCCTTCTCTTTCTCTTCTCACTTTTGCTCTTGGCTGCAATTTTATCTTGGCAAGTTAAAATGAGATCAAATGAAGGTAAAAACATGTTTTAAGTGGCCATATTAGGGTTGGGAAGGCGTGGGGCCCACAAAGCAATGTTTTAGAAAAGAAAAAATTTTAAAAAACTTTATTTTTATGTGTTTTTTTGCTGCTGTGCGATAGGGGACGGCCGGCCATCCCCGGGACGGTCGAGGGACGGCTAGGCGTCCCCTATCCGTCCAGGGGACGGCCTGGCAGTCCCCTGTCCACTCGGGGACGTTTCTCTCAATCGGGGACGTCCCCGAATTTCGGGGACTTCTGGGGGACGGCTGACAGCCGTCCCCTACGCGTTTCCTGTCCCCGAAACGGCACCGAGACGGGGACGAGGGGCAAATACCCAGGGGACGCGTCCCCGTGTTTCCTTGCTTAATATTTATAGTAAGCCACTTCTGAAACAGGCTATAAATAGTAAGTCAATAGCAGGCGCCAGTGTAAACGGGCAAGTCTATTGATCAGGGTCACATCATCCAAATTTCAAGTCAAACGGAGTTGTGGAAGTCTCGAAATCAAGCAGTTGCTATAAATAGTAAACCACCTTAAGGAACATGCCATAAATAGTAGGTCAGCTCGAGATAGTAGTGTGAACAGATCACCTAAGTCATGAAGGTCCTGTGCTTAAAATTCCAGATCAATCCAAGCTTCAAAAGAGGGAAAACCTAGAATTTACTATATATAGTAAGGCATGAGCTGGCAGAAAGATGAAAAACACCTAAGTCTGAAGAACTTCCTTGACCCCCTGTGAAATGCACCCAATATGAAACTGGCAAGAGAATGAGAAATTTCAAGTGTTAAATCCTGCGGGACCCCCTAAATGCGCCCTCAAGCTGGCAGAAAGCAGATGATGGAATAAAATCTAAGTGTTGAAGTTTATCCTACAGACACCCCTAAATGCGCCCTCATGTCAGGAGGTTGATAGAAAAGTTTCTAAGGCATGAAAATATCCTCCTCCACCCCTCAAATGCGCCCTATCTTGCTTAGCTATTGATGAAAATTTCTAAGTCTGGATTTAAGTCCACCTCCACCCTCAAAATGCGCCCAAGGAGAAATAGGGTGATGAAAAAGTTTCTAAGTGTTTGTTAAATCCTCCTCCATACCTCAAATGCGCCCTCAAGGAAGGATGGTAAGGAAAAGACAAAGACATGGCGTTAAATCCTCCTACCCATGTGAAATGCGCCCATCTTCAAGTTGCTAGTGATGAAGAAGTCTTAAGGAATTGAAGTTAATTCCTTCACCATATGCCAAATGCGCCCATATGGGCTAGGTAAAAGACAAAAGGCTTGACTTCCTCCTTGACCCTTTGAATGTGCCCAAGATGAAAGTGAAATGGAGTAAAGTTGTTGAGTGAAGTAAAATCCTCCTCCATAGGCTAAATGCACCCAAGTACAAGGTGAAGTTGATGAAAAAATTACTAAGGCGTGGGAATTAAATCCTCCTCCATATGCTAAATGCGCCCAAGTCTAAGGTGGCTAAGGGAAAGTTTCTAAGTGTTAATTCCTGCCTGATAGGTGAAATGCGCCCAAGAGTATTGAAAAAGTAAGCTTGAAGAAAATTGTCTAAGGCATGTGAAATCCTGCTTGACCCCTCTAATGCACCCATGCTTGTGATAAGATGTCAAAAAAAATTTCTAAGTATTAAAATTTCACCTCCTAGAGGAAATACGCCCAAGGTTGTAAGGTGATGAAATTCACTAAGACATGGATAAAATTGACAAAGACATGTCAGAAGGTGCCAACTTCACGAAGTTGATGAAAAATTTTCAAAGCCAAGCAAGAAAATACGCCCGGAGATGAAGTATGGGAATAAATTTGATGGAAAATATTTTTCCTAAGGTTAAAATTCAAAAAAATTAAAAGTACCCCTTCGTTTGTAGACACATGAATTCGATGCTTTCTTAAGGGAATTTTCTTCTGAGTACTGGACATCTTTGAAGAAGAATTGATTTTAAAGTCTTCCACAGCTCGCCAAAAAGTTTGAGATGAAGATTTTTCGTGGACGCTTGACTGATGAATTTCCGAAGGGGGAAATTTAAAAAATTTCTAAAGCAAAGAATAAATGATGTTTTTGAAGATGAAATGCCTTGGATGGTGAATTTGAAGTTGAATGACTAGATGATTTTGCTCAAAATTCTTCATGAAGGTAAATTTTCTCGAGCCAGAGATGAATAAAATCAAAGTTGTCGACACCTCAACTGGTGAAATAAATTTCTTGAAGAAGATGCAGTTGACGTTAACACTTTCAAAAGATGATTTTAAAAATGCATCTCTTAAAATACACCCTTGAGGAGGATGAAATTTGTCTAAGGAATTGAAATATGATGCACAGGTGTTATATGCCCCAGCCTACAGATGTTGAAAAATCATGAAGAAAGCAAAGTTGGCTAGAGGAAAAGTGATGAACTCTATCAGATCCAGAGATCAGTCGGACATTGGAGATCAAAACATGGATATCAGGTGAGTAAAGTGGATTTATAAAATGTTTTGATGCTCTTCCTTTTCTTTATTTTGTAGGATGAATGAGCGTCAGGGCAAGACATGATGACTTAGGAAGATAGAGCAAGTACTCCAAGACAACATTGCACGAAGGGAGATGTTGGAGGAAATGGCTAACTGTTGAGACCTAGTTTGTGCCCAACTCAGGTGGCAAAGAAGAAATGTTTGAGTTCAAGACGAGAGAATCCTTCAAAACTCGAGATGGAGGGAAAGATGGAAACCCAAGCGTTAATGGTCACCATCAAGTACTTCAAGGTTGAAAAACGACATCAAGAAGGAAGATCACCATCAAACAGGATAAAAAGTTACAGCCTTGAGGTTTCAAATTAAGAATGTGCCTGCCATACCAGTCCAAGGAGTTGAAGCAGTGGCGACCAGACTTATCCAGTTTGTAGTCAAGAAGAAGAACAAGAACAGTGGGAACACGTGTCCAGACAGGAATCTTCTAGAAGATGGTGGACATTAATTGCTTATTTATAACCCCACTCTTCTTGGTGGAAGTTTTAGGGTTAGGGTTTATGTGGCTCAATCTGAGCCCTTCATTGTAATTGAATCTAAGTCGTCCACTGGATTTGGCCAACTATAAAAGGGGCATCCGCCCTCATTTGTACTTCAGTTAGAATAGCAGAGAAAGAATAGAGAGAGATTGATAGAATAGTGGGTAGCATAGTTTGGTAGTTTAGCTTAGATTGAAAAGGAAGGAAATTCTTCCCTTTGAATACTTTGTAAGAAGTTGTTGTGAACACTTTCATAATAAAAGAGTTTTCATTTATGGTGATCTCTTCTTTGTTATGAGTAGCTAGCGAGGCTTCTTCGTCCTTTCAATTCACCTAGAATCCTGAAGTAGCTTAAAGTAAAGTAGACTTCATTTCATGCAAGTACTTAATTGTGGAATGTGGTGCTCGATTTGAACAAAACTTCGCTTAGCCATACCACTAGCGGGCTCGCTGACGGTGGGTTCGCCTTGCGTGGTCAACTGGAACATTGTGAAACTTAACTTCGATTATGGTTTATATGTTGGCATGCATCGTTGTGATGGTGTCTTCATGCTAGATCGTGATTTGAATACCTTTGATTACTCCTCTGAAGATTGCACCAGTTTTGTGGAAGTTGTTTGAAGCGAGGCAAAGCAAAACCTGGTTGAAGTCTGCGAAAATTGATCGCCATGTCCCACGCCTTAGAGTAAATTAGAATCTTCTTATCCCTACACTCATTTAAATTCAGTTCATTTCTAGTTAGTGTTAGGAAACTTGTGCTTACCTGCCAAATCATTCGAACCACGTGAAGCCCTTAATCTGCTGTCTGCTGTTAGCTACCGAACAATTGCGTAAGTCCCCTTGAAATACCAGCAAAATCACATCGAGCCAACTGAGACTATCCAACACCTAGAAGGAACCTTGGAGTCGAACGCACGAACTTTCTCAAAATATTAGTGTGCTAGACACTTTGATCAAGAGAGAATAGGGTAGCCGTTGGCAACTTTATTCTGTGTTGGTGCGGTCACGAAAATCACATCAACAAACTTCACTCGTTAATGTTAGATAAATGAAAGATAATCCAACTGGAATGCAACCCTTCACTTTCTTATCACCTAGATCCCAGTGAGGGCAAGGTGAGAGCATACGGTGCAAGGGAATCATTAGATGAAATCTTAAAACTGAAGTACAATACTGAAATGCAACCTTTCACTTTCTGATCACCCAGATCCTAGTGTGGGCAAGGTGAGAGCATACGGTGGAAAGGGGATCTCGTTAGCTGAAAATATTGAAAATTGGAAATACAAAGTGTTGACGGTTCAACCGGCCAACTAGGAAATGAAAGTACTTAGGCAGCAAGCCGACCTCTTCCACTTTTCAGTTGGCTACATTGAAAGTAAAGTACTAAAATGAAAGCAACTGGACCACTTATTCAGTGGGAGTGGAAATACAAATACTAAAATGAAATGTCTAGGCGGCTAGCTGACCCCTTCCACTTTTCAACGGCCATAACAGAAATGTAAAGTGCATAAGTGTAAAGAAAGTTGATCAACACTACTGATTCAATGTTACAATATGAAATATTATCTGCATTACAAGATAAAGATATCCATTGATCACCAAAATGTTAGGGAATGATCTCCAAATAAGTACAAGTTATCAAACTTATGAAATATGGCAAAATGGAAGAATTTACCAAGTTTGATCTGAAATTGCAGCATACAGAAAATCAAACCAGCAAGCTCAAATATCACCAAAATGCTCACAACTTCGTCAAAACACCTTCAAATGACTCCAAACTGAAGGCAAACAACTCCAAGAGGCTGGGTGACCAATTACCAATAGATCGAACCCTCCAAAACAGCTCCGTTTTTTAAGCATGTTTCCCAATGCACATCATGAAATGGTACGGCCTCCAAGAAGAGGGTGACCTAGTCTAAAAATTCAAGTTCCTCTCCAAAAATTATGAAACTATGAACAAGAGGGCGTCCAAGGTAGATGAAAACATAGAGATAGTACCTAGAACCAACAAAAAATCCTTCAATGAGATATGAAGCAAAATGTGTTTTAGCCAAGCACCAAACTAGCAACTCCAAAACTGATAAAAACACTCTAAATTAGAAAACATCAAAGAAATCCATCTCCAATAAGCTCAATCTGCACCTCTGAGTGAAGAGCAATCACTGAACCAGCTAGGTACTATCTTGTAAGTACAAAACTGAAAGAGGCTAGGAGGTATGCGTTCCTCAAAGCAAGGGTTCTACACCAATTTCGGCAGCACTTTTGTTATGATAAGAAATTGGATAGTCAAAAGTGAAGACAAGGCCTCTTATTTATAACTTTTCTCAATCCTCAATTCAAAACTCCATTTCCCTCCAAATAGGGCACCCAAATGAAGATGAAACAATCACTTTTAATTTGCATTTTAATTTCATCTTTGACCTCCTTGACCAAGGCATCCAAAAGCTCTTAAGTGAAATAACTTTATAATACCCAAACATCTCCCAAACTAGGCGTCCACTTTCACCTTAGTAAAAATTTCACTTAAAAACAATTTACTCACCCAAAGACATCCACTTTTTCCTTAGTAAAAGTTTCACTTAAAAATAGTATATTCACCCAAAGGCGTCCAAATATGAAAACTCATAAAGCACTCAACTTGCCAAAACAAGCTCCAAGAATGTTGGAGACCAAACTACCCCATATTGCCCTACCAGAAATAGACATGGCACTGAACTGCTGAACTACTGCTAAGAATATCATTGCCAAAAATAGCACTTACTAAAAATAGCATATTGCTAAAAATAGTAAGCGACTACAAACTCATAGTAAGCGACTACAAACTCATTTTAAGCACAAATCGAGCAGCCGTCACAACTTACTAAAAATAGCAAGCCTGGAACAATCACTTGATGCACATGCATGTTACACCAATTTAAATCCCTCTAAAAACCCAGAAAGACCTAGAAACCACTTTGCAATACTCCTGCATACAAACCCTTGAAACCTTACAAAAAACCTCCTAAAAAAAGGAAACCATGATTTCCACTTCCAACTAGCCTATGAGCCTCTGGGATATGCTAACGGTCAACTAATGAGACTATTGTTGAGAAGAGGACATTACAATTCGCACTCCCCAAGATTGCTTTCCCTCAAGCAATTGCAAGCCTGGATGCTGCAAAATCTATTGATCCTCCCAAGTAGCATCCTTAATAGGAAAATTCTTCCACTTCACCAAATACTCTTTGATTGACCTCCTCCGCATAGAGCACTCTCTCTCTGAAATCAATTAGCGCCTCAGGAACTAAAACCAACTGTCCTTCCTCATCCAATGGAAGCAAATCTGATGAAGCAACAACATTGTGTCCAAGCGCCTTCTTGAGGCATGACTCAAGGAAGACATTATGCACCTTGCTACTTGCTGGTAGCTCTAACTCATAAGCCACTTCCCCAACTCTCCTGATAACCCTGAAAGGTCCATAGAAACATGGCTTGAGTTTCTCTGCTCCACTCTTCTTGAGAGTAGACTCTCTATAAGGCTGGAGTCTCAAATAGACCATGTCACCAACCTCAAATGTGCGCTCAATACGTTGTTGATCAGCATACAACTTTTGTTGATTATGTGTATGATGAAAATTGTCCTTCAATGATCTCAAAATGTCCTGACTCTACTGCAACATATCTCTCACTTGAGGGGTTCTACCATCACCAGACAAGTCTACGAAGCTAGGAGCCTCATAACCATATAAAGCCATGAATGGATACATTTTGATAGACATGTGGTAGGAAAAATTGTAGCAATAATCTCCCAAATGAAGCCATATCACCCAAGCCTTCTACTGCCCAGAAACATAATTTCTAAGATAGCCCTCCAACCACTTGTTCACAGTCTCCATCTGCCCATCCATTTGTGGGTGATAACTAGTGCTTGGAGTGAGCACTGTACCACTCAATCTGAAAATATCTTTCCAAAAAGTGCTTAGGAACTTGTTGTCCCTGTCACTTACAATGTTCTTCGGTAACCCATGCAACCTAAACACCTCACGGAAGAACAAATCAACAACATGAGTTGTTGTAAATGAGCTGGTTATGGCAAAGAAATAAGCATACTTAGTCAATCTTTCCACAACAACAAATATACAATCCTTCCCTTGCACCTTTGGTACCCCCGTGATGAAATCCATCGAGATACTTTCCCATTTCTGATCAGGAATAGGTAGGGGCTGAAACAAACCAACTGGAAATGTGTGCTCATTTTTGTTCATTTGGGAAGTAGGACACTCCTTGATGTAGCATAGGACCTCATCCTTAAGCCAACACTGCGCAAGAACTCATGAGTTGTTTGAACTTGTCAAATACAACTTGTGCCTTTTCTGACCATGCAAATGCCCCCTTTCTAGTGAGATCAGTAAGAGGGGCAGCCATCTGTGAATAGCCCTTCACAAACCTTTTGTAGAAACCACATAGACCCAAGAATCCCTTAAAATGTGACACGTTCTCTGGAGGAGGCCAGTCCAAGATAGCCTTGATCTTCTCTAGATCAACTCTAACTCCCTTAGTGCTGATTATATGCCCAAGGTAAAGCAGCTCTATCATTCCAAATTCACATTTGGACTCCTTAGCAAACAAACATTCAAACTCCAAAATACTAAGCACTTCCTCCAAGTGCTTGAGGTGCTCTTCCCATGACTTACTGAAGATGAGAATGTTATCAAAGAAGATAAGAACAAACTTTCTCAATTGCTTCTAAAAGATTTTGTTCATACAAGACAAGAAGGTAGCTGGTGCATTCGTCAACCCAAAAGGGATGACTAGAAACTCGAAATGCCCAAGATGACATCTAAATGTGGTCTTCTCAATATCTTACTCTCTCATTCGAATCTGATGGTAGCCCAATCTAAGAACAATCTTAGAGAAATACATAGCTCCATGTAGCTCATTAATGAGCTCATCTATACTGGGAATGGGTTACCGATTTTTTATAGTCTTTCAATTCAAAGCACGGTAATCTACACACATGCGGCTTGTTCCATCCTTCTTCTTGACTAGAACAACTAAAAAAGCAAAGGGACTCTTGCTTGGGCGAATGTGACCCATGTCCAAGAGTTCTTTTATGGCCTTCTCAATCTCATCTTTCTACTTGTTTGGATAACGGTAAGGAGTTGCAATGACTAGCTTAGCTCCTTCGAGCTCTATGACATGCCCGGTCCCTCTCTCAAGAGGTCTCCCAAGACGTATGCTACCAAATACTTTACTATTCTTCGTGATCAATGACTGAATATCAGGATTGTAGTGCCTCTCATCTTCCACTAGATCAAATGGCATAATCAAACACTCCGCTGCCCACTCAACTTGGTCAAGACGAATCAGCCTCTCCATCCTCTTAAATGACACAATGTGAGGGCCTCCATTAGACATCCCTCTTAGCACTACCTTCTTCCCATCTGATTGAGACTTCAACTACATGGTTTGTAGATTTAGAATGATCTCTCCAACAGATCGCAGCCACTAAATTCCAAGCACTACATCAATATCTCCAATGCCAACAACATAGAAGTCATTTTTAACTTTGAAATTACCCAATTGCATAGACATGTTAGATATTTTTCGATTGCAAGATATAGTCAAGTCTCGGACTTGGGCTTTCAATTCATTCTTACTTTCTTTATCCTTTTTTGATCTTTCAACCATTCTGGCCGCAAACACCTGAAAAATCTAAACGGCTCCATCTCTAGTAAGAGGGCCAAGGTCCACTCTGTTCACTTCAAAATCATTCATTGTTGCCTAAGTAACATCCTTTTATGTTGAAGGGTGCACAATTTCTATTTGGAGGTTTCCTGATTCCGTATCATCTATCAACCTAGCAGTAGTCTTTAACTTTTTCAATTTTGGGGCTGAAGTTCTCTGTAACAATTGGCCCACCATATCCTGCTTAGGTAAACTAGGTTGTATAGCCTTTCTTTGCCTTGACAAAGAGTCTTCCAACCAGGTTGGAGTCACCAAGACCTTGGTTGTCTTTAAACCTGGAGATTTGAATAATGTCCTCGTAACTGGAGGGATGTTCTTTGCAAATACAATTGCTTGTGGCTTCTGAGATGTACCTACTTCTCTGACAGGTGATTCATCTTGAGAGGGAGAGGAATTGATATTTAGGGTTTCCAAACCCTCCTCTTCCTCATCTCCTTCATTCGCTTTTTCTAGAATAGGTAGGTTAAAGATATCTTCGCCACAAGTTTGTGAAAACACATTCATTGTCTAGTGTATCTTCGCCACCATCTCCTTGAGCCCCTAATGCTAATGACTGGGAAGTATCACCAGTTGATTTCCCACTTGCAGAAGCTTGAGAAGCGCCCTCGATAGGTCGTGACTCTTTAGACCTAGTGGGGGGGATGGGACCGTTTTGTTCTTTTCTTGGTCAACCACTCTCGTGTTCTAGTCAATACATCAGCAGTTCTTGCATCAATGGTCTCTTTCTCTCTACCACTCCAATCCATGGCAAGGATAGGCCGATTTTCTATTAACTTACTATACATTGGGTCCACCATGTCAAACCCATCTTCCACAATGCCCTGTAGATCCCATTTCAAATCATAAATAATTATCTATTCCATTGTCAATCTCATCCAACTCCTCCTGACTTCATATTCATCAAAATAGTCAGCCTAATAATCTTCAAGGCTAGGCTGGTGATAAAAAAAGGGATTAATTTCATATTATTTTTAATATAATATTTTAAATCAAAAGGAATTCGCTCCTCATATGAAAGCATATTATACTTGTATAACTGAAAATATGTTATACTTCTGTGAATCCTTGCATGCAAGGATACTCAATAATGAGTCCTTGCAAATCAATTCACAGCTCTCTATCCGAGAAGAGCAGGGATTGATATTGTGGCCCTCAGATTAACCCTGTTACCCCTGCAAATACAATCTCGGAACGAGAGATTCAAAGAGGAGAAGCAAGAATGTCAATCTCCATGAATCCTGTTCTTGCAATGCAACAATGAAAACTAATCTAAATGGCTGTAAAATGCAATAAACCAAACTAATTTATTGAAATGAAAATTAATCTACATGCAATGCCATAAATGAATTATTTTGCAAATTAATCTACTATGAAGATTAAGCTAAAATGTAATATTAAACTATATGCTCTAAAAATAAGATGCTTATATAATCAAACTAATGTAATCTCAAATGATAAAATTCAAATTTGTAGCATAAGTCTGATGTAAAAATTCGTGATTCTTTTTAAATGAGAATGAGAGGGCTCATTTTATAGGCAAAAGTGGAATTGAAGGCAAATTCATAAGCAATGTGGGATAAATAGAAAAATAGAAACAAATCTTGATTGGAATTCTTTTTTAGTTTATTTCCCTTTTAACTGATTTGTTTCCCTTCTTTTCATCACAGGATATTCTTGAGAGGATATTTCATTTATATTATTTAATTTAAGATGATAATATCTCTTTTAATAAAATAAAATAAGATTATGTAATTTAGAAATGAATATTAATAAAATAAAATAAAATTATTTAATTAAAAATAGATTTAATTAAATAGCATCATTTTATTTGAGTGTATTAACTTCAATTAAATAACATTATTTTATTTATTAAAAGGGATTTATTTCTTTGATTAAATAAAATTAATGAAGCATTCAAACCTTAGGGAAAATTGAAACATTTGAAATAGTTATGAATTCATTAAGAAATTTGATTTGAAAATGCGACAATCATTGATTCAGAAAGTTGATGTTGACAAATTAAATAAATGGGGCCCAAAGTCTAGGTGACCATTTTAGGTTGCATACAATACTTAGTTCCTTTTCAATATTTAGGGCATCAGACATTGATTGACAACTGTAAGAACCAAAACCAAAAGGAAAGCAGACTATCAATCTTTTCTTGCCTTGGCACAATCTATTTACATCAGCCAACTTCGGCTTACTTCGATGATCACCCACTTATCTTCAGAGTATATAGGCAATTTGATAGGGAATCCAGCATATCTGCCAACATTTATGTAAGAGAATCTTTGAAATTGAATGAAATGATTGCCATAGAAGTCCACAAATTGCATTGCTTCAGGTGATAACCACATTGCAGGAAATCCTTGTAACCCCCTAACCATTCTCGTAGTGAAAGTGTCGGTCACTCTCTTGAAATACTAAAAGCTCTTATGAAGCTGTAGCTTATCAAAATAATCATAAATAGGAACTTTCTTTGGAGGTAAATCACTTGGTCTTAATCCAGGCCAAGGTCTAGTGTTGGCGATGGCATATATCAAGTATGAGGACATATAGAAGAACCTGTTGAGGGTAAATAATGTCATCAACTCATGCAGGCAGTCACTGATAATTTATGTCCAATGCAGGAATTATTCTCTACTTAACATAATCTAGATGAAGAAATACATCCATTCCTCAAATCCATGAATGTCTTCGTTTCCCCTTACCCTATGTAGTAACACCACAATGCCGGCCAATTCTTCCACAAAATGGGTTCTATGCAGTTTACAAGGAAATTGGGACTTATCACTCTTAGGCCTGGCCAACCAATTCTTTGCTATTCATTCCTGTAAACCCTTTTCTTTGCAGAAAATTCAATTTGAGAATTTGTCATATTCATTGGTGAATACTCATCCTTTTATGGGATTCTCAGACAAAACACGAAGGTGGACCTCTGGACTTTCAAGAGTAGTCAATTATCTTTTGTCCTAAACTCTCATGTCTAAGAATTATAGTGCCTAATGCATTGTAGGATGAGTTCAGGGCACTACACTGCTAAAGGAAATGCGGCAGCCTCAACCAATCCACTATTAATTATCCGTTCAGTGATGGGAGGCGGATTTGGTTTATTGAATTTACTTCGTATTTCATCCAAACTTATAGGCCCTAGGTGGGTATCTCCAATTTTTGGTCCCTCATAAGTTAGATCGGACACATTCATAACCCGCATACTTAACCCTCACCATGGATGAGAGTTTATAGCTTAAACAATAGATATCCTTCTAAAATGTAGACATAAATAATCCAGGAAAGTAAACTGAAATAGGTGAATACTGTAAATTCCTCAATGGCAAATCCTATAGCTGAAATTTTGTGTCCCATTCAGCTCGTCCTCAAAGAACTTCGTCACAATGAGAATGTTTGTCCAGCACTTTAAACTCCCTTAAAACTTCACGGAAAAACATGGGAGTAGATGATCATTTAATATCTTAAATTGCTCCATGACACGTGCTAGTTGTCACTTCACCATTTTCAATATAACCGTCTTTCAAAAATTTGCAAGCAAACATCTATAAGCGATAAAGTGGAGAGTTCAACAAACTACACAAAAGTGCGCCTGAGTTTGAATAACATGTCGAGATGCCGCTCAAATATTAATCATCACATAGGCAATAAAAGAAAGTTCGACAAACTACACAACACCGCCCAGATAAAGAACACGGAAAAGTGATATAAAACAAGCTCAAGCGGCAAGGTGGGGGGGTTCAGTGAACTATACAAAACACCGCCCGAGTTCAAACAATTACATAAAAAACCGCCTAAGTAGGACTAAGCCACTTATAAGTTGGTGGATGACTTTTATGAAGCAAGGCAAAATTATAAGGTAATAGTGGCTCTGACTAGGGACAAAGACTGACCAGGATGAAGTAATGAACCCAAACCTCAAACTAGTATGATTAGTGCTTTACCCATTGGGCAACAAAGTCGGTTAAAGTGGAAACACACTCTCTAGCACCCAAGAAACAAACCAAAACCCTAAACTATGTACAAAAGGGGGCTGTGAGGTAATCAAAGCTGATAGAGCTTTAGATCTTGCCCATTATAAGGAATAGGCAAGGGGGTCCCATCAGGATATGCGAGACGAAAAGTATTGGGCCCATACTCGTGAGTGATTTTAAAAGGACCAATCCAGAGTGAGTCAAACTTCTTATGGGCACCTTTGGGCTCTCTGCGCTTGTCCCATAGCAAAACTAAATCTCCTACCATAAACTTTCTCGATTTGGCTTTTCTGTCAAAAATCCTCTTGACCTTTGCTTGATGTATGGTTATCTTATCGACCATCTCTTCCCGTTGTTCCTGAATCTTAGTCAAATATAAAATCCTTCTCTCCAAGGCATCACTAAATTCAGCCTCCTCAATAGTAGTTTGCAATTTACGAACTGACAATTCCAGTGAAGGAGGAAGTGCACTTTCTACCCTGTATACCAACTCAAAAGGGCTCATCCCAATAACCCTCTTAGGAGTCATTCGATCTGCCCATAGAACTTCATATAGTCTTTTATGCCAATCTTTTTGATTTTCATCATTTAATTTCTTGATAATACTTATCAAATTCTTGTTGCTGGACTCTCCTTGACCATTCCCTTGAGGGTAATAGCCGGTCGAATGAGATAGGGAGATTCCATAATCATAGCAGAAAAGCGAAATCTCACTAGAGGAAAAACTGGTTGCATTGTCAGCAACTAGCTTGTGTGGAACTCCATATCTGACTAGAATATTTTCTTTAATAAAATTACAGACTACTTCAAAAGTGGTTCTCTTGACAGGGATCGCTTCCACCCATTTGGTGAAATAATCAGTGGCTGTGATGATGTGAGTGTGACCTCCACTGGATTGTGGGCTGATTGGGCCTATGAAATCAAGACCCCATTGCTAAAATGGTCCATCGATAACTATAGGCTTAAGTGGAAAGGCTGCTAACTGAGGTCTTCCTGCAAACAACTTGCACTTTTCACACTTAGCCACCCAGTGATAAGCATCTTTGAACATCCCAGGCCAGCAATAACCATGCCTTATAATTTTGAAAGCAGTCACGGTGGAAGAGAAGTGACCACAAGCCTCATTATGGAAAATAGTAAGCAATCGTTCTTGTTGGGCTTTATCCACGCATTTCAAGAACGTCCCATCTATGCCGCGTTTATATGAGGTGTCACCCCAAATAACATACTTAGCTGCTTTCAATTTTAAATCTCTTTTCTGTTTACTTGAGAGGTGCTTGGGGCATTGTCCATATGTGAGAAAGTAGGCTATATCGAAAAACCATTCATCTTGTAGACTGACAATCAAAATCCTCATCTTCTTCTTCTTCCTTAGGACTTTCCGCCATCAATTTACAAAGTCCTCTCCCTCTGACTAACTTTGTAGGCTTCAGGTCTAAGTCATACTCTTGCACCTTTGCTATCCAGCTACCCCTCCTAATGCAATCAATGTCCTGTTGAGTCAATATGCTCTTAATAGCAGGGTCTGGCACATATACCACTGAGTGTGAATGCAGGATATAGAAGCAGAATTGCTTAACTACCCTGACTACTACAAACATGTGTTTCTCAATTTGAGAATAATTTAGCTCATGCTTCTTTAATGGTTTGCTCATAAAGGCAATTGGTTCCTGAATTTTATCCTCATTTTCTTGTAGCAATATGGCAGATGTAGTAGTTGAAAAGCATAGCAATATATGATGAAGTCTTTCTTAAAATTGGGACTGACCAGGATAGGAGCTTGAGCAATTGCTTCCTTGATATTTTTGAAGGCCTGCTTCCCTCATATATTCCACTTAAAAACCTATTTTCCCTTCATCATGTCCACAATGTGCTTAGTGATTTCAAAAAATCCGAAACAAATTTCCTCAAGAAATTTACTTGGCCGAAAAAAGACTTCACACAAGTCTAGTTTGAAGGAAGGCTCAATTGTAAGATAGCCCTCAGTCTATCTGGATCTATTCTAATACCTTCCCTTGACACAATGTGACCCAAAAGTTTACACTTAGTGACAGAAGATATAGACTTCTTGGGGTTAACAGAGATACCATGTTCTTTACATCTTTGTAGAACTCATTCTAGATCTTGCAATTGATCTATTCTTTTCTTAGAGAACACTATTAAATCATCAAAATAGATGACTATAATCTTCTTTCGGAGGTCAACAAAAGATAGATCCATAGCCCGCTAAAAAGTTGCTCTTGTGTTAATGAGTCCAAATGGCATCCGATTATAAGCGAAGGTTCCCCAGGGTGTGGTGAATGTCGTTTTGTGTTGATCTTCTTCTGCTACACTGATCTGATTGTAACCAGAGAAGCTGTCCAACATGGACATCATTTCCAAACTACCCACTACTTGCAAGATATGGTCCATTTAGGAAGAGGATAGTTATCCTTTAATGATGCTTGACTAAGATTCCTGAAATCAACACATATCCGAATTTCTCCATTTTTCTTGCGAACTGGTACAATGTTTGCTACCCAAGTAGAATGATGTATGGGATATATGATCCTTGCTTTCAGCATCTTATCAATCTCTTTAAAGATCGCATCAGTTACCTTGGGATTATAATTCCTCTGCTTTTAACTAAAGGAAGCCTTCCCTACTTTAAGTGGTATGTGGTGCCGAAACTTCCCACCCATGAAGTTCAATGATTTGGATTTGTGTCTCTCTAATCTCCTTCACTTTTAATATTGTTTTCTCCGAAGGTTTTTCCATAGCACGGCTGACCTTTAACTTAATTCTGGTTCCTGAAGAAGAAGCACCTTCCTTAGATTTGTCTCTAACTTCTAATTTCAGTCCAACAGGTCCAACTGAATCATCATCATCACTAACTCTGATTTTTATGGCTTTAACACCTATACTCTTAAGCCAAGAGTTAGTATTTGCCAAAACTAATTGGAATCTGTCAAAGATAGAACTGGATTCCTTATGAGACCACTGTATTGCTGGAATAGAAGCGTCAGTAACCCTTTGTTCCTCATACTCTGGATCTAAAATTTTCCCATCATCAATCACTCCCTCTAGGATTAAGGTCAGATTAAGATCAACAATTTGTTCAATTGTGAGCCTGCAATATGTAATGTCCCCTTTCGCATAGCCGCTTTGATGCCTCATTGCCTGTTAACTCCCGAAGGCAATTGATGAAATTAGGGAGTCAATTATTTAATTATTTAATTATTGCCTAAGTTCTAAAAATTATTTTCTTGAGGTGATATTAAATAATTAATTAATTTGCTTTTGGACAAAGTGACTTTATGAAAATTTTATAAAAGGGGCCTTATGGAAATATTTATCTAAGACTATACAAAAGTCACTTGTTTTGTTGAAGCCAATGAAATAAATTGTTGTTTTATCGGGCCTTTTTGAGGAAGGAGAAAAGGAATACAAAAGTGAAGGAAGAGACTTCATTGGCACTTTTTTAGACTACATGTATTCTCACGGGAAGAGCTTGCGCATCTGGCCTTAGGGTTTGGAGTATCTGCAGTTCCAGTTTCAGGTGTGGAATCATCACCTCTAGCTGGTGTTAGTCGGCGGTTTTGAGAGGAAACCAAAACAAACTACATCCACATTTTCGCGTCTTCTTCACTTCGGGTTTTGCATGCTCATCTGGGACAGTCTGGGCGAGCTGATAAGAGGGACGCGTTTGCTGTTAGGAGGAAACGAATTCCCCTGGTTGTGGCTTGGACGCAAGTGCCATGGCAAGGCATTTTGAACAGCGTTTGAAGAAGGGATGTGCATTGCTTTGCTGAAGGGAAGAAACGGCTGACAGAGAGGAGCAATCTACGCCAACTTGAAGCTTCACAACAGCTGGTTACGTTATTCCATCAGCTTTCAAGCGTCCATTTCCAGGTTTGAGCCTCTGTTAACAACTTTCTGTCCAAGTAAATTCTGCTCAGAAAAATCAGAACCTTCAACTCGTTTTTTTTTAAACAACCCTATGTATTTTGTATGTGGAATCTGTGATAAACGCTGTATAAACAGTAGGGCGTTGAGGTGTTGATTAAGTTCATAGCATGGCTGTGCGTGGGAACTTGGATGTCAAAACTGAGTGAGTTGGAATAGGTAACAGGGCTGAGAACAGTTTCTGTCTGTAACTTAGTTTGTACTACTCCCAGACAGTCTCAGTGTAATTTGCTGTATATGAATCTGAGTCTTAAAGTGATTGGAAATTCCCATAACCTGCGAGTGTAATCCTTTCAGTTTGCTGTGTAATGTGAATGAGACTTGTGATGTGTCCAACTGAAGTTGTTATCAAGATGTCACTGTTGTAGTCTTTAATGAAGTAGTTAGTTGTTAAATGTAATTGCTGTTCATGAATACAAGGAAATTGCTCAGTCCCAGTTATTGCTTGCGACTTGTTATTCACTTCTAATGAATGATGTGTAGTCTTGCTCAACATTTACCACTGTGTGAGGGATGAGTTCCCTTCAAACCAAATAAGACAAGCTATCAGAAAAACT
Organism: Sequoia sempervirens; assembly: GCA_007258455.2. Classification (NCBI taxonomy): domain Eukaryota; kingdom Viridiplantae; phylum Streptophyta; class Pinopsida; order Cupressales; family Cupressaceae; genus Sequoia; species Sequoia sempervirens. The sequence continues at coordinate 5,081 of VDFB02269686.1, read as the reverse complement.
ATATCAGGTACAGGGCAGAATTCATAACGGCTGTTTTGAACACGCTTATCATGTTCCAAATTAGAAAATTGCAGTCACAGCTAGTAAGGAGGCTTACAGCGGTCCGAGTACCTTAATCAACATATTGACAACATACAACGAGCTCCCCTCAAACCAAGCAACAATCAGCAAACTATAACAGCACATTAACAGCTCACACATCAAGTGTTAGACACAATTTCAAGAGGGCCAAAACAGGAGATCTAGAGAAAAAATTTACAAGGCATCTTACACAATAATCCATCCTATGGATGTCCTTCTCGATTCGAAGATCTACCCAAATATCTTCAATGCGATGCACATGTGTGAAAGCTCTTTTTATCTTATCTTTCATTCCCCTATAGTCAAAATCTACTCTTGCCTTGAACCTTTTCAATTTAATCTCTTGAATTTCAGTTTCCATTGCCTTTTCCTTTGAAGTAGTTGTCAAAGAATATCTCCCAATCTGCAATGGATTATGAGAAGAGATGCTTACTCCAGCTTTATGTTGTACAGCTTGTCGTGCATGTACTGTCATCAACTGCCTTGCAAGTTCCATTTGGAAGCATGTAGGGCTGATCTTCAAAACAGCCAACTCTCATGTAAGTGAAAGTGGGAAACTAGAGAAAGAGACAACCATATTCATTCACCTTCTTCCATGCAGCCTCGGATACCCTATTGTTCTATAAGGTCTTGTCAAATAGACACATGAAATGACCAAAGAATGCATCTTGAACCCTTTTGTAATGAATTCGACTTGGTCTCAAAGGCAGTTGATCATAATACTCCCATACCGGTACTAAGGATCTATCACCTTTGGTAAAAAGGCCTGGAAATTACCTCAATGAAGCTGCTATGTAGACCAAATAGGAGTTCATGTAGAACATGAGCATAGTAGGAACTTGTGCAAGTTTCTCACATAAACTATCACTAATTACCTTACCCCAGAAGATTGGATGTTGTGCCTTTCTTATCACCACTATGAACTTGTACATCCACTTCTCAAAAACATTAGAGAATTTTAATTCCATTATCCTGCTCAGAAGTGTGATTATATCATTAATCTCTTCCTTGAATTCAAACCGGTATAGCTTGGGCCACCGAGACAAACAAGTTCGATGTTTTAGAAGCAATTTAGTGTTGATATGTTGCACACAATCTGCTTTCTTTTGTTCATAGTGATCAAGAGCACTCTTTATTGAGATGTCTGAATACATAGGTGCATCTAGAACTCTGAAAATTCTATTAATGGTTTTTGGATCAAGCCTAATGACCACATTACCATCATCATCTCTGATAGTTCTGGATTCTCTATCAAAGTGAGCTGCACATGCAAGGACAAACTCTGGCTCTAGGGCAGTAACAGGAAAAGAAGAAACCAAATGGATATGACTTCTTAGCAACAACTGCATATCATGTGAAGTTGATTTCTCAGCTCTCTCAAGAAACTCAGACATATCAACATGCCCAATCTCTGTATCTCTGATTTCTTTGATGTTTGAGACCACATGAGATGGAGAGATCTCATTTTGATATTTATGATACTTGTACTTCATTTTTTTATTTGTTGGAGAAGCTGGTTCTTTTGTCATTGAACAAGAATCTGCAAGACTGCGATGAAAATTCCATAGAGTTAAGACTCATTATCATCAACATGTGTAGACATGGCGAAGACTCAAACTCAGAGTGGTGTTCTTGCTGTATGAGGGTAGAAAATGAGGATTATAATCCATTTCGGATTTTGAAAGGCTGACTGCAAATGAAAGCGACTTATGCTTTTCATGAAAAATGGAAAACTTGGTTTACATCTTTGAAAACTGCAAGTCAAAACCTTTAACTTGCAATTGCAGTCAAGTCCAAAAAGTTCGACTTTTAGGCACTTGTGAAGTATTTCGGGATTTTGGAAGCTGGCTACAAGTGCAGTGTATAATCGGGATTTTTGAGACATATTGCAAGTGAAATAAAGTGGAAGGTAGGAAAAGTGAAGGGTAACTGCAAGTTATCATTTTAACTTGTAACCTTGATCAAAATCTCCTACTTGTAATCAGATTATGAAAACCCGATTTTCAACCAAGGGCATCATTTTTTATTATGCAGAAAATGGCAATGAGATTATGGAGAAATGTAAATGGAAGGAAAATCAAATGAAAGAAAAATGAATGAGAGATGATAGTGAAAAACGTGTTTTCAGCTGGGACGTTTTATATGAGTGAAAAACATCTTTATTAATGAAAGAAAAACGAAGTTTTCAGCCAAAGACATTTCAGAAAGACGTTTTTATGGAATGAGGAAAACGTGCTTCAAATGGAAAGCACATTTGAGATGAAAGAAAACACGTTTTTAATGGAAAGCACGTTTGAAAAACACATTTTCAGTCTTGGATGTGTTTTATAAAATGGCGTATGAGATGGAATGAGGGGCATATGCAATGGAATGAGGGGCGTATGAAAGGTAAATGCATTTTCAGCTGAAAGTGTTTATACAAACTCAACTTCAAACAATGGTGACCTAAGAATAAGAGATTCATAATGCAAAAACATTAAAATAAAAAGGAATAACAAAAAGAAAGAAAAACATACCTGCAACAAGAGTTTGCAAGCCAAAATGATGAAGAAAAACCCTCGGCGACTTGCACAAACTCAGCTAAAGAATATTTCTTGATTTAGCATAGCTGGGAGTCTTTTATTACAACCAAACATTTATGAAGCCACCATGAAAAGAGGAGAAGAAGCAAACTCAAACACAAACAATCTTCTCCATCAATGGCGTCGGGTTTTTCATGACTCAAAACAAGTAAACCAATCGACCTCCTTCAAAATTGGACTTTTTCAAGCTTTTTACAAGTTTCTTAAGTCAAAAACACTTAAAGCGGACCTTTTTGGGCTCATTGCAAGTTAAAATTTATCAAAAAAGAGGAAATCGGGCTTTTGGAGGCACTTTACAAGTTAAGTTATGACAAATAACTCAAATTGAAACTTTTTAGGCTCATTACAAGTTACTTTAAGTGAAATCAGACTTTTTAAAACACATTGCAAGTGACTTTTAAAAGTAACTTGTAAAGTGAACTAAAAGTTCCTATACCTGTAAGTTACACAAAAAGTTCCTACAATTGACTTAAAAAGAAAATTCAAAAACATTATCACTTGCGATAGAGGTAAAATGTTCCTATTACTGACTTGCAATAAGAAAGTAAATCCCCTACTTGCAGTGATGCCCCAAGAACCTGAAATTGACTAAAATCATAAGGAAAATGACTCAAAAACTCATGAAAACAATCAGGAGTGAATGAAAAAGGATGTCCAAAGGGACCATGGATCTAAAACTGAAATTTTTCAACTTTTGCACCTCGTAAAACGTGCCTTAGGAGAGAAAATCTTCAATTTTATTCAGAATTTTCATAGGTTATCCCAATTTTTAACAAGTTAAAAATTATGGACAACAACGGTCAAATAAGTCCTCAAGAGAAACCAGCCTTTTAGGTATTTTATTCCCCTTCAACTGAATTATTTCATCTTGGAGGCCACCCATACTACCAGGACAAAAATCTTTACATTGATTATTGCTTCCTTCAAAAAAGACTTGAGCAAAAGCCTCGGAATTTTCTAAGAAGGCCTGGATTTGTTTGTCATCTTCAAAGACTTTCCAATGATTAACGTTGTTAGGAACGCTAGGCTGATAAATTAATTCAATCTTGTAGGACTTATCTTTCGATTCCGGGTGAGGGAGGAGCAAGGAAGCCGAGACTACTAGTGAGTCAACCTTTGTCTTAAATTCCCTGGGAATGGCTTCTATTCAAAAAGCATCGAAACTTTCAATGGCAGTCCAGACTCGATTCCGATAATGCTTCAACCATTCATTCTTGACAATGAAAACATTTTGTACCTGTTTAACAATTAGTTTTGCATCTCCCAAAACCTTAAGCATCTTTATTCCCATGCCCTTAGCTTTGATTAATCCTAACAAAAGGGCTTCATATTTAGCAGTATTGTTTGTATTCTCAAATTCTAACTTATAAGCAAAAGGAAATTTCTCACCAGAAGGAGAAATAAGGACAACCCCTTCTCCTGACCCAGCATGAGAACAGCTTCCATCAAACTCCATGGTCCAGAGCTCAGGTTCTGAATCTGGAATATGTTCATCCTCCTCTTCTTCTCCTAAGAAGAGCACATAGTTTCCAAACTCATTTTCTTCATACAGGATCTGTGCTTTGGGATCTTCAGACTTAAGCACAGTTATCTTGGCTTTTGACTCGGGCTCAAGGCTCACTTTCTCCTTGCCGATAGGTATATTGGCATATGACTAATCCAATTGTATGTCTCCTCCCAAGTCTTTACAAAAACTCTTGCTCAGAAGCATACCATAACTAGCAGGTATATCTACAACCAATATGGTGAGTTTGAGTCACTTGTTTGGATAAGCCACAAGTGCAACTTGAGCATCTTTAATTTGTCCAAGTAAGGGAACCTGCTTGGAGTCCATTGAATAGCATTTTCCTAATGTCTTATCTATTTCTAACCCTAAGGCTTTAGCAATTTGTGCAGGAATGACATTATCAAAAGCTCAGTCAATGATGCAATTGTTAACTTTGGACCCATTTACAAATAATGATACATAAAACAGGTAAGGTTTTGCATCAGAGGTTGATGGAGAGAGCGTTTTACTGCTAGATGCAGCATTATTGGCTAAATCTTGGGGTTTGATCATTGCTTCATCTAGGCCTGCATGTGATTCAAAATGTCCTAACCTAACAGATTCAATCAACCTGTCTAATTCCTAAGGATTCATCTTCCAATATTCAGCCTGAGAAATTTGAACTTTAGTAGTCTTACAAAATTCCACAATATCAAAAGCCCCTGCTTGACCTTCTAGGGATGGTACACTAGGGTTTTTAGAAGAGCTATTAACCACACTTTGTGAAATGTTTTCACCCTTGGAAGTTGCACTAGCTTTTGTAAGTAAAACCTTAGGGGAATTTGGAGTACCTTTTTGATTGTGGTGTTGTTGGCTTCGAGTGATAGCAACGTATGTAGCATCGTCCAAAGTGATGTAAACATCTCCTCCTC
>VDFB02269685.1:0-60880 GCA_007258455.2 Sequoia sempervirens | reverse complement strand
TGCATTATAGGACATTTTATCTTGCATTAGTGAAAGCTTCATTTAGACTTCATTTTTGCATTGCATCTCATTGAAAAAGTAAAAACCTACATTTTGCATCTTTGATTGCATCTTGTAGAGAATTAGGATCATCTTAAAAATTATGAAAAAAAAAATCAAAAAAATCATAGTAGGAATCATTTTCCACCCAAGGTGAATCAACCCCTCTACAATTGTTAAACAACATTTTTATCATTTTTTTGGCATTTTTCTAAATTTCTATTTTATGTAGTTAGATCTCAGTTATAGTTAGCAATATTTCTATAATTTTCATTTCAAAATCTTAGATTAGTTTTCATTTGCATTCACCTAGGCTCCTTTGTGGTAATTTCATGAGTGTTTGGTACCTCATTGATAATACTTTAGTGAGAAGTTCTAGACTCGTGGCCTCTCACAATAGCACTTCATTTTGGACCTTGGGATCTCACAAGCTCCTACTCCTAGTATGTAAAATGGTGCATTAGGCCTTTACAATAGCACTTTTATGCCTTAACCTTTCCATCCAATGAATGTTGACAACAAAAACAACTCCCTCCCAAAAGAAAAGGTCATTAATATTCATGAGAATTTTGCACATTTACAAAAATATTTCTCTCTTGAAAACATTTCCACCACTATGATACCTACCATTGACAATCTTCATCATTTGATTGAAAGTGATGATGGATTGCAAGTGATGAAGAGAATTGTTGAGATTTACAATAAACATGCCTCTTCTAATACCTAATGCACAACCATTCCTATAAGCCAAGGAGGACCTAAAGTTCTTACCCCTTCAAACATAGCTTCCATACAAAATTATACCAATCTGCAAGTCCATAAAACTATGCATCATACTAATTATTGAACTACCTCTATTCTGATTTCCACTAGCATTCCTACTTCTCTTATGGCATCACAAGTCCCTTCCACCACATTCACACCCCATATTATTCCTTTTACTTCCCCTCACATAACCTATACTCCATCACTATTTTCCCTTCCACCTCAACCCACATACCCCGATCCCCTTCTTACATAACTCCTTACCACTATTTCATCTATGCAACATCAACTTTCCACCATTAGCCAAAATCAATCCACTCCACTTACATATCATGTCCATAGTTTCCCCTTATCCTTAGAAATCTTACGTACCTCAATGCCATAAGGGATAGAAATACCTCTACTTGAGAAATATGTAGGAAAAGGAGACCCGATCACCCATGGTAATGATATAAATCTTTGTGTAGTGACTTCGTCCTTGATGATAAACGGTTAAAAAAACTCCTTTCAAGGAGCTTGAAAGAAATTGCTTTAGAATGGTTTTCCAACTTGCTTAATCATTCCATCCATTCATTCAATGAATTGTTGGATGCTTTCATAAGTCACTTTCAAGCTCACATGACACCTAAAAGGACAATGGTTAACCTTATACGATGTAGACAAAAAATTGATGAAAAAGTAATCGATTTTATCTCACGATACAAATCTGTGTATGCTCAAATTGATGTCAAGATTCCTAATGCACATCTACAAAATATTTTTATCAAAAACTTGCACACACACCTTTAGGGTAAATTAACAATGATGAAATTCCCTTCTTTTATACATTTATGCACAACCTTGTGTGAATACCATATTTCATTTTCAATTTTTTATTCAAAATCCACCTATAACTGAGCTGACAAACCTAAACAAAACAGTCAAAACCAAAATAACACACAAAAATTCCCCAAACCAAATAAAGGCATTTTATAGTTTAATCAGCCTCCTCAACCTCAGACGTATTCAACCCAATCCATTCCAAATCAAGTGGCAACTATTATAGCAATGACGCCTTATACCTATGGGGATCTAAAGAGATAGTTTACTCCCCTACCCGATATCTTTCATAATACAATGAACCAATTAATTCAACAACACCTTCTCACTTTGCTACCCATCCAACTACTTGATCCAATCCAACCTTTACCACCCACCTTGAAACCTGATGCTTATTTTCATTTTCATCGCCAAAATAGACATGACACTAAAAATTGTAAGCATCTCGAACATTTAGTTCAAAACCTCATTGTTTCAGGTCATCTATCCATTATGGGTGTTAATGATCAAGGCAATAAGTCTATTGCATCCCCTAAATAGAATTTGTAAATTTTCTCTAATTCCATGCCTAAACATACTATCTCATTTGTCAAGGCAAGCAAATGTTCAACCACTAATGTAATGACTATTGGTACAAACAATGAACAACATGATACACTTCCCCCTATTACTATGGAAAGTATTATGGATGAGCTAGTAGCTAAGATATATGTTATCCCTCGTAAGGGACAAACAACTAAGTATCTTGATATCTCTTTTTCTTCTAAAGAAATACTACAAAAACATCCTCATGGTCCTCTTTATAGAGCTAGCAGAATCTATAATAAACCCACTTAAAGGATATTAATAGATCCCACTTATACAATAAACCAACTACATGGATTAAGACACATATTGGTTTTTCATTTCCTATGATTAGATCGATCGTGCTACCCTTACAAATAGAACCTAAAAATTTGGAGGTAATATTTTTAGTTATTCCACAATCTAACCAATTTCATTTGTGGCTAGGCCATCCTTGGGTTTGCTCAATGAAACTGGTCTCATTAGTTGTTCACAAGTGTTTGAAGTTTCCACATGAAAATGAGATAGTCACCATATTCCATAGTGGATTTAATCCTTTATCTTCCAGAGGTATTTTTTCACTAGAATCCTTTTAGCCTACACCTATGGAACCCATCACACCTCAAAGGGACTTATTTTTCATAACTTATCAAAAGTTTAAAGCCAAAAAGATAGTTGAATTGTCTCTTTGGAACTTTTCCCCATCCACTTCTACACGTCCTATCATAGATGAAACCATGCTTCAACCTAAATCTGACATTGAGAAAACTATACAACCTCCTAAACTACCACCCCTAGATACTTCCCCACCATCATTTAAATGACCAGGTGAAAGTGAAACCACTCCTGTCATGCCTCCTCGCCTTAAAAAAGTGTATAAAAACAAAGAGAAAGTGGTTGATCCATCCTCTTTAGTTTCTTTTGTTCTTCTCTCTTCAAAAGCAAAAGAACCTATGCTGACTCAATCTTCTTTTACAGCTCAACAACTCCAAAATAGAATGAAACAAAACTGCGGTGGTGTGGAATGAAGTCATAGTCATTGTCTCTTTGCTCATCAATCTCACATAGAAGAAGATAAAGAAAATCAACCTTTACCATTGACCTTTGCTTTCGATCCATCCATCCTTAGAAAACACCCTTTGTCCTCCTATTGTCATTAATCTTGATGATGATGATGATGATGATGATGCAACAATAGAAAAAAATAGATGAAGAAGTGCATAATGATTTAAATTCTTTATTTTCATCTATAATGAGCTTGAATGATACATCCTCTCCACCAAGTGAAGAACATAGTATGACACCTGGTTTGATGTTTGTAGTTCTTCCTTTGGATAGTCAACCACCCTCACATTACACTGAACATGATTGGGAGGTAGATGAACTACTAGATGGTTGACTTGCATTTTCCTAACTAGCCTTTTTTATTTTCTCTTTTTATTTTCATTTTCATGTGTGTATCGTGGTCCTCTGTATCGTGTATTTGATGTTTGCCTCTCTTCATACACTTCTTTTATTCGTATCTCTCTTCTTCTATATGACATATGTTATCTTTTTCTCCTTTTTTTTTGTTTCCTCCTTCTGGGAATGACTCAAAGTGTAGAGACACCCTATGTCTCTTCCATGTTGACCCAAAAGGTCCTTGTCTTTTTCCCCTTTTTTTTATGTTTTCCTTTCGAGGATGACGCAATGCATAGAGATGCCCTATGTCTCTTCCATTTTAACCCACCAAATCTTTTTCTTTGTCTTTTTATTTTGTGTTCTCCTTTTGGGGATGATGCAAGGCATTGAGACCAAAATGTCTCCCTCATGTTGACCTAGAAGATTTTTCATTTTATTTTGCCTCTTCATTTTCATTTCACTTGTGTTTTCATTTTGGGGACGGTGCAAGGCATCAACACCACAATGTATCTTCCATGTTGACCCAAAATAGAATTTATTTTTCCTTTATTTTCACTCTCTTTGTGTCACTCTTCTAATTCTATGTACTTTGGGGAATGATGATAGTTCTAAGCTCTTTCATAGACAAATTGCAGCAACTAACATACTGACCCCAAATCCATAGGTCCCTTATGTGTTTGGTGTGCTTTGTTTTTTGGGGGGCAACTCCCTTTTCTTTGTTTTTCATTTTCCATTGGGCTTTCCATGTTGGCTCTCATGTCTTGTTTTCTTTTTGTATTTTATTTTCTTCTCTTCTTTAAATTAATTTCTTACAAAAAATGTGTAACAATTCCTTTAAAGTTGGGGGCATACATTACCATCAATTCATTTTCATCCCTGGTTCCTAGAGTAGACTTGTCACCTGCGTGATGTGTTTATTACTTTGTGGATGCCATTGGCTGTGATGTCCTTCATAAGAGTGATCTTTCTAAGAATATTACATTGCCCTTGGTGGCCTTATGGGACACACTACATCCCCTAATTTGTGAATTTTCTATTCTTTGATTGGTCCTCTCTTGGAGACATTAGATATAATGTTCCCTAAGTGACAGACCTTGCATGAACTAAACAAGATTCCTTTGAACTTCTTTTAGACTTTATATATTTTTTCATTTTGCATTTTTTCCATCTTGCATAATTCAACTTGCATGGCTATGGTACCCTTTTTTCTTTTGTTCATGAGAATTTTTCATTGTGGTGCCTTGTTAAAGTTATCAATAGGTATAACTTTAATATGGTTGAGCAAGAATCCCACCGAGTGGCATGACTTTTCCCCATAGCCACTTTTGTGTTTGTGAGTGCATACCAACTAGCATATGTATCTTACCTTTTGGGATTTCTCACCCAAAAAAAAACTCATTCTATGGCCCCAAAGTGAGTACATTTTTTTCCTTCTCACCCCATAGACAACTTCAAGGTCTGTGGCCCCAGAGTGAGTACACATTCTCTTTTTCAAATAATCAACCTAGTTCTAATCCACAGCTAGTTGGATTGACGATCAAACCTTCATCCAATTCATCTCAAAACTTGTGTGTTCCTTTGTTCTTATGTTTAATTTTCCATGAGATCTTCATCTTGTGGACTTGAGCATCCCTCTTTATTGTTGTCATTCCATCTTGCTAGTGTGAGTGCATTTGAACCCTTCCCTCGATGTTCATGGCTACTCTAGTGAGTTTGAAGTAAGTTCATCCTCACACTAAAGTGGGGGCTAAATGTGCCATAGAAAAATGGATCATTGTCATTTTCATGGCCTTTTAGGTCTTATTTCATGGTGTTGGAACTATGTTACTTTGATTTTATGTTACAACATGGCTTGAACATGCTTATTTAGGTACTAAAACTCAAAGAACGATGTCTTGTGAATGTGTTGTGAAGTGTTTTAAGACAATTTCTACACTCTTCTAGACTCTAATAATTACAATTCACCTTAAAATCATCTTTCTATTCATCAAAAGTCCTATTTTGAAATGTTGCAAAGTCTTGTAACAAGCTTCCATGCTTTTCTAGGCACATCTTCACTATTTATCCTCTTTTCATGCTTTATTTTATCCCTTTATGCTCTCACATGCTTAATTAAGTGTATTTTTTAGTATTATCCTGACAAACAACATTAAATACAACATATTTCCTGACACACATTTTTCAGGTCATAGGTGGGACCCATTCGCCATGGGTGGTGAATGAGTCCCCCTTGGCCCCAAATTAAAAATGTTTTAAATTTCCTTTTGGGATTTTATTCAAAAGCACTTGATGTTCTCCTGTGATAAGGTATGAATAGGTAACTAGGGCACAAGTGTGTAGAAATAAGTGATTTTCACCTCATTTCAACTTAAATTCATCAAGTTAACTTATCCACCTATTCACTCAAGTATTTTACATCTTTTCAAGCACTATTAAAGCATTTTGATGGAACCATTAACATTACTCTAGACTTGCATCATCAAGGGCTTGGTAAGTTGATATCAATTGCATGTTGTTAGTTTATCATTCCTTTGAATTTCATTATTTTATTAAATGTTTGATCAAACCAAAAGTGGGGTTTAACCAAGGAAAACCCCTACTCACTAACCTTAAACCATTCTTCACTATTGCATGTTTGTTTGTAGACCGAGGTATGCAAATTTGACAAGCCTTTTGGTGTTGAAGATTGGTTTACAAGTCACCTAGGTGCTTCAAGTCAACTTAAGTCTATTTCAAGCTTGAAGAAGGTTTTCTGTCTGTTTCCCATAGAATTGACTTCGACAACTTGACAAGTAGTGATTTCCAAATCTAGTGTTGTACAGTTGTCTCCTAATTTTTCAAAAATTTTGGAGAAGACTAATTCACTACTTGTGGCAAATGAGTCCCACCTTAGGACTAAATATTTGAATTTTGTTAGATTCTAAATCTTGAGAGACAAAAACTTGCTTTTGATAGCTTTCACTAGGAAGAGAACTAATTCACCACCCTAGGCGAATGAGTCCCACTGTGAAAAATTAGTGATTTTAGCTAGCATCCACAACATTATAGATTAATCATATTCTTCCTAGGTACACTCTGATTTAACTCGTTCCTTTTTGTTCTGCATATTTTCTTGATTTAGTTCTTTGTTGCATTAGGGTATGTGCAGGATCATGGTGCGCCAAAAAGTGGCAATATTATGGGTATATGTAGGGTATGTGGCTAATGACTTTTTTTCACCCAAAATTCATGAAACAAAAAGGGTTTTTAGAGGAGATTCTCATCTTTCCAAAAATATAAATTATGATTTAACTTGAATTTAATAAATAATTATTATTCATTTTCTATTAGAATTACGACTAAAGTCTTGATCAATAGGCTGATTGAAAAACATCTATAACTTTCAAATGTTATCATATTTTTTGAATCCAAAACATGCGTCACATTCTATGCTTCACATAATATAGGATTAAAAAAAGAAAAATTAAATTTCATCAATTTTTGACTAATTTAAGGTGGTCAAACAGATGAGTTCTTATATTTTCTAAAAGATGTAATAAAAAATTCATAATTAATTATTTACTTGGAAAAAAATTATGAAAAAATATGCATCACATCCATACATGAGTACTCTACTTATATATAAAATCTTACAAAAAAATATTATCATTCTATTATGGTTAGGGTGGTCAGACAGACACCTACTTCTTATTTTTTCCCTGAAATTTAAGTACTACTGCATTGAAATTTCAAATTTTCACCAAATAGATTTTATTTATTTTTAAATAAACCTAGTATTTTAGAAACTACATTCAATTTTCTACAAATTCTATTCTTACATATTTTTGAAATAATATAGATAACATATTCAAATATTTACGTCAAGTTGCCTAACACTGATTTTTCTGAATTTTTTGCCACTTAAGGACCTGTTTTTTGCACGATGATCCTGTACATACCCATTACACAATCTACTTTCAAACATAAAATTAGTTTCAATTTTGCATTTGTTTTCATTCATTTAGATTATTCAATTGTATTTAGTTAACTCGATTTAGATTAGGCAACATCACACATATCATTATTTTAATGAACCATTAGTATTTTTGCTCCTATCTCACTTATTTTAGGTGAAAAACCCTAGAAGAGCAAGAGTTGTCCATAGGAACCAAAAATCAACTGTTCATTTTGGTGAACCCCACTTTTTCAGCACTTTTCATTTTTTATTTCATTTACATATTACATCCTAGTTTGAATTTGCACTAACATTCAATTAGTAAATTGTTTTGTTTTTGCATTATAGGACATTTTATCTTGCATTAGTGAAAGCTTCATTTAGACTTCATTTTTACATTGCATCTCATTCAAAAATGTAAAAGATTTCATTTTAAATCTTTGATTGCATCTTATAGATCATTAAAATCGTCTTAATTTTTTTGAAAAGAACAGAAAGACATCATACTGGGACTTAGTTTCCACCTACGATGAATCAATCCCTCTACATTTGTTAAACAATATTTTTAGCATTTTTTTGGAATTTGTCTGCATTTCTATTTTCTATAGGTAGATATCAGTTACAGTTAGCAACATTTCTATTATTTTCATTTCAAACTCTTAGATTAGTTTTGATTTTCATTCATCCCTACTTTGTGCTACTTGCATGAGTGTTTGGTGCCTCATTCATAATACTTTAGTGAGAAGAATTCCTAATACTTTAGTGAGAAGAATTTCTAGACTCATGGCCTCTCATGTTAGAAATTTCATTGTGGACCTTGGGATCTCATGAGCTCCTACTCCTCGTATGGAAAATGGTGCATTAGGCCCTGACAATACTACTTCTATGCTTTACGCTTTCCATCCAATAAATGTTGACAGCCAAAACAACTCTCTCCCACAAAGAAAAGGTTATTAATATTTATGTAGATTTTGCACATTTACAACAATACTTCTCACTTGAAAACATTTCCACCACTACCATACCTGGCATTGAAATTATTCATCATTTGATTGAAAGTGATGATGGCTTACAAGTAATGAAGAGAATTTCTGAGATTTACAATAAACATGCCTCTTCTAGTACCCAATTCGTAACCATTCCTGTAAGCCAAAGGGGGCCTCAAGTTCTTGTCCCTTCAACCATAGCTTCCATACCAACTTATACCAATCTATAAGTCCATACAACTATGCATTAGACTAATTATGTAGCTACCTCTTATTTGATTTTTTCTAGCATTCCTACTTCTCTTGTGGCATCGCAAGTCCCTTCCACCACATTCACACCCCATAGTATTCCTTTTACTTCCCCTCACATAACCTATACTCCATCACCATTTTCCCTTCCACCTCAACCCACATACTGCGATCCCCATCTTACATAACTCCTTACCATTGTTTCATCTATGTAACATCAAATTTCCAGCATTAGCCAAGGTCAATCCACTCCACTTACATATCATGTCCGTAGTAGCCCCTTATTCATAGAAATATTATGTACCTCAATGCCACAAGGGATAGAAATGCCTCAGTTTGAGAAATATGGAGAAAAAGGGGACCCTATCAAACATGTTAGTTCCTATACATCTTTGTGTAGTGACTTCATCCTTGATGATAAACTGTTAGCCAAAATGTTTCTGAGGACCTTGTAAGACATTGCTTTAGAATGGTTTTCCAACTTTCTTAATCATTCCATCCATTCATTCAATGAATTGGTGGATGCTTTCATAAGTCATTTTCCAGTTCACATGACACCTAAAAAGATAATGGCTAACCTTATGTGATGTAGAAAAAACACAGATGAAAAAGTAATGGATTTTATCTCATGATACAAGTCTGTGTATGCTCAAATTGATGTTAAGATTCTTGATGCACATATTCAAAATATGTTTATCGAAAACTTGCACACACACCTTTAGGATAAATTAACAATGATGAAATTACTTTCAATTATGCATTTATGCAGAACCTTGTGTGAATACCATAATTTTGTTTCAAGTTGTGATTCAAAATTGACCTATAACCAAGCTGAAAAACCTGAACACAACAATCAAAACCAAAATAACACACAAAAATTCTGCAAACCAAATAGAGGCTTTTTTGTTATGAAATAACTTGCACACTAGAAGAATATGATATGAAATATGCTACAAATATTTGATAATAACTGAGAATAACAAGCCACTTTGAGGGGGAAAACCTCCAAATATCTCTAATGAGAACACACTTCACAACTTGATGATGAAATAAGACTCACAACCTCCTATATATACCTATTTATGCCTAGGATATCACCAAGGCCAACTTAGACACACCTATATAAGTCTTAGGCTGACCTAAAAAACTAAATAACAATATACTAATGATAATATGACTTAATAGAGAGTTAAGATAGCCACAAGCTGACTATTCATAACCCAATGTACACTAATATTAAGGGTGTAGCATGCCCCCCTTCTTCAAAGAAGCATTGTCCTCAATGTTAATCAAGCTTGGATTCCTTAGCTTCATTTTGCATCTTTGATGAATACACTTTGGTTCCAGAATGATTCTTCCTTCTTCATCAAGTTCTAGTAGTGTTGTTTGAGTGGGAATACTATTCCCAATTACCTTCTTCAAAAAAGAAGCATGAAAAATTGGATGTATCTTTGTTGTTGGTGGCAACTCTAGCTTGTAAGAAACACTACCGATCTTCTGCATGATTTGGTATGGACCATAATACCTTGGAGACAACTTATTATTCTTTTTTTGTTGCTTAAGTGAGATTTGCTTATAAGGCTACAATCTCAAGAAGACCCAATCCCCAACTTCAAAACTTCTTTCACTATGATGTTGGTTTGCCTGTTGTTTCATTCAATTTTGTGCCATGGCTAAATTCTCCTTGAGTCCTAAAAGTACTTTTTTTTTATGAAACAAGTAGTCTTCTAATACCTGAACTCTTGGTGACACCTTTATTGATGACGTGATGGAAGGAGGATGATATCCATAAAGTGCCAAAAATGGAGAAACTTTTGATGAGCTATGAAAAGAAGTGTTATACCACCATTCTGCAAGTGGTAGCCAATCTACCCATTGAGACTATTTCTCTAAAGTGAAACAATGTAGATATCCTTCCAAACACTTATTAACAAGCTCAGTTTTCCCATTTGATTGAGGGTGGTATGAAGAGCTATGGCCCAATTGAGTACCCAAACATGAGAATAAATCTTTCCAAAAGTGACTAGTGAAGATAGGATCATGATCACTAACAATAACCTTAGGTATACCTTGTAGCTTTTGGATATTCTCCAAAAAATATTTTGCCACTGTACTTGTTGTAAAAGGATGTGATAATGCAATGAAATGTGCATATTTAGTGAGGCGATCAACTACTACCATGATGACATTATGACCTTTAGATTTGGGAAGCCCTGTGATGAAGTCCAATAGATAAGGCTTGCAAGAGACCTGGTGTCTTAATTGTTTCCCCTTTATTCCTTTAACAAACCAAACATTCAGCCACAAATTTTTGAACATCACCTTCTAGGCCTTCCCAAAAAAAATCTTGCTTGACTCGATGATATGTATTAAAAAATCCTAAATAGCCACCCACTAGAGACTCATGCAACTCTGTAAGAATCTTGTGTTTAAGAGTGGAATTCTTGCGGAGATAAAAATGCCCTTTATACCAAAGAGTATCTCCATTCCAACAAAACTTATCTGAACTACTACAATCACTTTTTAATTGTTCGATGAGATTACTTGTCGTAACATCATTTTGCCACTCTACTTTGGCTTCCTCCACCCAATTTTCTTGTAATATTGAAAGGGCACACAATAAGGCTTCATCTTTCTCATCCTTCCTTGAAAGTGCATCTAGTACAATATTTTATTTCCCTTTCTTATATACAATCTCAAAGTCATATCTTAACATCTTAGTGACCCATTTTTGTTTCTCTTCAGAACATAGTCTTTGTTCCAAAAATTATTTTAGGCTATAATGATTTGTCTTAACCTTGAAGTGTCTACCCAATAGATAAGGCCTCCATTGTTTAACTGCATGGAGGATTTCTATCATTTCCTTATCATAAATAGGTTTTAGTTGATTCTTACCCTTTAATTGATGACTCTCAAAAGTAACTGGTCGACCTTCTTGCATGAGTACTGCTCCTATCCCATTTCTAGAAGCATCACATTCCATAATGAATTCCTTGGTGAAGTTAGGAGTGGCAAGCACTGGAGTTGTACACATAGCCTCCTTCAATCTCTCAAATGTTTTATTGGTAGACTCATTCCAATAAAATAATCCTTCTTCAATAGAGTGGTGAGAGGTTCTACTGTACAACCATAATTATTCACAAATCTTCTATAGTACCCTGTCAATCCCAAGAAACCCCTTAGTTTCTTAATGGTTTTTGGAATAGGCCATTCCATGATAGCCTTAATTTTGTTAGGGTCCACCTTTACTCCTTCATGTGAAACTATGTGTCCCAAGTACTCCACCCTTGTCATACCAAAAGCACACTTCAATGGCTTAGCATAGAGTTTATGATCTTCAAGTATTTGTAATGCTTGATCCACATGTTGCAAATTTTCTTCCCAGGTCTTGCTATAAATCAATATATCATCAAAGAATACTAACACAAAATTTCTCAAGAACTTCTTAAAAATGGCATTCATCAACCTTTGGAATGTAGATGGTGCATTGGTAAGACCAAATGGCATCACTAGAAATTCATAATGACCATCATGAGTCCGAAATTTCATCTTACAAATATCTTCCTCCTTAATTTGAATTTGGTGATAACCAAATCTAAGATCTAACTTGGTAAAATACATAGCTCCATTCAATTCATGTAGAAAATCATCAATGACTGGAATAGGAAACTTATCTTTAATGGTGTACATGTTGAGCACTCTATAATCTGGACACATGCGCCAAGTATCATCCTTTCTACGTACCATCACCATTGGTGAGGAGTAAGCACTTTGGCTATGCCTAATAATTCCTGCCTCTAGCATCTCCTCAAAAAAAATTTCTATCTCACTCTTTTGTATGTGTGGATACCTATAAGGCCTAATGTTTAGTTGTTGGCTCCCTAGAACTAATTGTATGGCATGATCATGATACCTCTTAGGAGGAATTCCTTTAGGCATATCTCTAGAACAACTGAGTGATGATCAATTATAGCTTGCAAATTTGGATGAGTAGGAGCATTAGATTCAGAGACTTCCAATGAACATAGTTGGGCCACAAATCCATCCACTCCTTTCTTAAGCAACTTTTGCATTTGATGAGAGCTTACCATTTGTGGAGATTTTTCCTTCAACCTCCTTAGCTCTACTACCCTTCCTTCTGATTGAAATATCATGACTAGTTCTTGGAAGTTCATCTCAATCGTTCCCAATGTAGTAAGCCATTGTACTACCAAAACAATATCTGTTGCACCCATGGATATCACATACATTGGGGTATTAAGTTGATAATATCCCATGGATAATTTAATGCTATGATACTTCCTTAAACAAATAACTATACCACCATCTACAATCAAAACCTAAAACTCTGGAGCTAGATATATAAAACAATTTAGATGAGTAGCTAAATTTTTATTGATGAAATCATGAGTACTACCAGAGTCGATCAACACTGTTACCTTTTACTTCTTTAAGAACCCCACCATCTTGAGAGTTTGTGGAACACTAAAACCTAAGAGTTCATGACAAGAAATGATTGGTTAAGAATCATGTGATTCCTCATTTGAATCCCTTTCATCCACTAGTATGGGTTCCTCCTCTTCTTCCTCACTTGGACTTTCAATATAGAACAATTTATTTTCACTGCATTTATGTCCTCGATTATATTTGCTATCACAATTGAAACACAACCATTTTGATCTTTTCTCCTCAATTTTTTGTGGAGTCAACCTAGTAGGCTGTGTTGAATATCCTTTCTCTCTTGTCACATTAGCCCCTTGCTTCTTAGGAATCAAATACTTCTCCTCTACCCTGCGTGCTAAGATAAAAGACTCATTTATGGAGCTAGGGCTAAACATACGTACCTCATGCTGAATGTGATCCTTGAGACCCCCCAATAATAAGTCATTCAATTTTTCCTCCATAATTGTATCCACTCTTAGGGATAGATTTTTGAATTGCTTAATATAATCCTTAATTGATCCTATTTGTTGAAGTTTAGCCAGCTGGCTGAAGAAGTTGTCTGTTATGCTATTGCAATATTATGCTTGGAGTTCCTCCGTAAAAATTGACCATGATATGTTGAGCCTCTTTTTCCTTCAATGAGTGAAAATCCAATGATACCAAATGAATTGATCTAGTTCTAGATATAGAGAAGCCATCGTGACCTTTTTTCCATTTCGGATCTGGTGTACTTCAAAAAAAATCTCCATTTGGTTTATCCATGTTAGAGGATCCTTGCCATTGAACTTGTGCATATCCACCTTTGGAAATAAATTTCTACATCCAATAGGAGTACTAAAGCTTGTGTTAATGGTAGCTGACCTAGAATTTTCACCTTGGTAATATCCTCTATTGTTAGCATATCCTTATCAGGAGTCTTTCCCAGAGTGACAACATTCTTTTTGCCCCTTGTTGTCGGCCCTATCATGATGGAAACCACTAATTTTGAAATAAATCATGTACAAATGAAACTTAAATTCTTAATAGGGGAAAAACAACTCACCTGGGTATGTGTAGGATCATCATAGAAAAAACAGGCCCTTAAGTGGCAAAAAAATCAAAAAAATCAAAGTTACGCAACTTGACGTAAAAATTTGAATAAGTTATCTATATTATTTCAAAAATATGTAAGAATAAAATTTGTATCCAATTGAATGTAGTTTCTAAACTACTAGTTTGTTTAAAAAAAAAATCTATTTGGTGAAAATTTGAAGTTTCAATGCAATGGTACTTAAATTTCAGGGAAAAGAAGTAGGTGTATGTCTAACCACCATAACCACAATAAAATAATAATATTTTTTTATAAGATTTTAGATATAAGTAGAGGACTCATGCCCTGATGTGATGCATATATTTTTTGTGAATTTTTTCCAAGTAAATAATTAATTATGAATTATTTATTACGACTTTTAAAAAATATAAAAACTCGTATGTTTGACCACCTCAACTTGGTCAAAAATTTATGAAATTCAGATTTTCTTTTTTTAATCCTATAGTATGCAAAGCATAGAATGTGACGCATGTTTTGGATTCAAAAAATGCACTACTGTTTGAAAGCTATAGATATTTTTCAATCAACCTATCAATTAGGACTTTAGTCATAATTTGAATAGAAAATGAATAATAATTACTTATTAAATTCAAAGTAAAACATAATTTATATCCATGGAAAGCTGAGAATCTCCTTTAAAAACCCTTTTCATTTTATCATTTTTGGGTAAAAAGTTAGTGCTCGGCCACATACCCATCATATTGCCACTTTTTGGCCCATCATGATCCTGCGCATACCCACCTAGGAAAATCTCCAAGAAATAAGCAAATTTGCAGCATGGAGAGCGATAATTGCGAAATTTTTAATTTTTCAATAACTTACTTATTTCTACTCTAATTCCTCCAATTTTTTTACTGTAATCTCTTTTAGTATGTCTTCAAAAACATAATAAAAAAAAAGAAAAAATTTGCCAAAATATGAAAGATATGCTCTTCCCAAAATTGTCTCAAAAATTGAGAGAAAACCTTGCCTCTATGGTGCCAAGATCATGTTTTGATACCACTTGTTATGAAATAACTTGCACAATAGAAGAATATGATATGAAATATGCTACAAATATTTGATAATAACTGAGAACAATAAGCCACTTTGAGGGGGAAAGCCTCCAAATATCTCTAATGAGAACACACTTCACAACTTGATGATGAAATAAGACTCACAACCTCCTATATATACCTATTTATGCCTAGGATATCACCAAGGCTGACTTAGACACAACTATATAAGTCTTAGGCCGAACAAAACAACTAAATAATGATATACTAATGATAATATGACTTAATAGAGAGTTAAGATAGCCACAAGCCAACTATTCATAACTCGATGTACAATAATATTAAGGGCATAGCATTTTTATAGTTTAATTAGCCTCCTCAATCTCAGCCATAGTCAACCCAATCTATTCCAAATCAAGTGGCAGTTATTAAAGCAGCAGTACCTTATACCTATGGGGACCCGAAGAGACAATTTACTCCCCTACCCAATACCCTTCATAATACAATGAACCAATTAATTCAACAACACCTACTCACTTTGCCACCCGTCTAACCGCTTGATCTAAACAAACCTTTACCACCCACCTTCAAACCTAATACTTATTTTTATTTTTAGAACTAGACTAGACATGACATTGAACTTTGCAAGCGTCTAGAACATTTAGTTCAAGACCTCATTGATTTAGGTCATCTGCCCATTATGGGTGTTAATGATCAAGGCAATAAGTATGTTGCACCCCCTAACCAAAATTTGCAAATTTTCACTAATCCCATGCCTAAGTATACTACCTCATTTGTCAAGGCTAGCGAACCTTCAACTGTTGATGTAATGACTATATATACAAAAAATGAACAACATGATACACCTCCCCTTGTTACTACGGAAAGTCTTAGGAATGATCTGGTAGCTATGATAGATGTTATCCCTCGTAAGAGCGAAACCATTAAGTTTCTTGATATCACTTTCTCTTCTAAAGACATACTACAAAAAATTCTTGATGGTCCCCTTTACATAGCTGGTACAATCTATAAAAATCCCACTAATGGGATATTAATAGATCCCACTTGTGTTGAGAATGTGATCACAGATGACTTTCTAGTATTACATGAGCTATATCAAGATGAATATAATAAACCAACTGCATGGATTAGGAAACATACTATTTTTGCATGCCCTACGATCAGATTGATCATGCTACCCTTACATATAGAACCTAAAACTTTGGAGGTAACATTTTCAATTATTCCACAATCTGACCAATTTTTTTTGTGGCTAGGCCACCGTTGGCTTCGCTCAATCAAAGTGGTCTCATCATTTGTTCACAAGTTTTTGAAGTTTCCACATGATAATGAGATAGTCACCATACACCATAGTGGCTTTAATCCTTTATCTTCCAAAGGTAATTTTTCATTAGAAACCTTTTGGCCTACATCTATGGAACCCATCACACATTGAAAGGACATCATTTTTATAACTTATCAAAAGTTTAAAGCCAAAAAGATAGTTGAATTTTCTCTTCAGAACTTGTTCCTATCCACTTCCACACCTCCTCTCATATATGAAACCATACTCTACCCGAATCTGACATTGAGAAAACTATACAACCTCCTAAACAACCACCCCTAGATACTTCCCCACCATCATTTAAATGAACAAGGGAAAATGAAACCACTTTTGTCATGCCTACTCACATCAAACAAGTGTATAAATCCAAAGCAAAAGTGGTTGATCCATCCTGGGTATGTGCAGGATCATCATGGAAAGAACAGGCCCTTAAGTGGCAAAAAATTCAAAAAAAATAGAGTTAGGAAACTTGACTTAAAAATCTGAATAAGTTATCTATATTATTTCAAAAAATATGTAAGAATAGAATCTGTAGCAAATTGAATTTATTTTCTAAACTACTAGGTTTGTTTAAAAAATAATAATTTGTTTGGTGCAAATTTGAAATTTCAATGCAATGGTACTTAAATTTTCGGGAAAAAATAAGAAGTAGGTGTTTGTCTGACCACCCTAACCACAATAAAATGATAATATTTTTTTATAATATTTTAGATATAAGTAGAGGACTCATGCCTCAAAGTGATGCATGTTTTTTTATAATTTTTTTCTAAGCAAATAATTAATTATGAATTTTTTATTACAACTTTTCCAAAAATATAAAAAATGTGTATGCCTGACCACCTTAACTTGCTCAAAAATTCATTAAATTCAATTTTTCTTTTTCTAATCCTAGAGTATGAGGAGCATAGCATGTGATGCATGTTTTGGATTCAAAAAAGGTAATACCATTTGAAAGCTATAGATGTATTACAATTAGCCTATCAATCAGGACTTTAGTCATAATTTGAATAGAAAATGAATAATAATTACTTATTAAATTCAAAGTAAGGCATAATTTATATAGATGGAGAGCTAAGAATTTCTTTCAAAAGCCCTTTTTCGTTTCATCAATTTTGGCTAAAAAAATAGTCATCAGCCACATACCCATCATATTGCCACTTTTTGGCCCATCATGATCCTACACATACCCTCCTTTTTTGATTTCTTTTGTTCTTCCCTCTTTGGAAGTAGAAGAAACTATGTTGATTCAATCTTCTCTTACACCTCAACAACTCCAAAATAGAAGGAAATGAAACCACAGTGGTATGGAATGAAGTCGTCGTTGTTGTCGTCTCCTTGCTCATCAATCTCGCATAGAATAAGATGAAGAAAATCAACCTTTAGCTTTGACTAAAGTAATAGATGACCACCCTCCTCCTAACTTGCCACAAGATAGTCCCTTGGAAGCAACCTTTACAACAAATTGAACCAATCCAACAACCTTCATTTTTGATCCATCCATCCTTATAAATCACCCTTTGTCCTCCTGTTGTCATTAATCTTTATGATGATGATGATGATGTGATGATAGAAAAAATAGATGAAGATGTGCATACGGATTTAAATTCTTCATTTTCATCTACAATGAGGTTAAATGGTACATCATGTCCACCAAGTGAAGAACCTAGTATGTCTCCTAGTTTGGTGCTCACAATTCTTCCTTTGGATAGTCAACCACCCTTGCATTACATTGAACATTATTGGGAGGAAGATGACCTATTAGATGGTTGACTTGCAGTCACCTAACTAGCCTTTTTTCTTTTATATTTTTATCTTCCTTTTCATGTGTGTATAGTGTTCCTCTGTGTCATGCATTTGATGTTTCCCTCTCTTCGCATACACTTCTATTCATATCTCTCTACTTCTATATGTCATACATTGTCTTTTTCTCTTTTTTTTTGTGTCCTCCTTTTGGGGATGATGCAAAGCATAAAAACTCCATATGTCTCTTCCATGTTGACCCAAAAGGTCCTTGTCTTTTTTTCTTTTTTTGGTGTTTTCCTTTCAGGGATGACACAAACCATAGAGACACCATATGTCTCTTCCATGTTGACCCACAAGGTCTTTTTCTTTTTCTCTTTTTGTTTTGTTTTCTCCTTTTGGGGATGATGCAAGGCTTTTAGACCGAAATGTCTCCTTCATGTTGACCCAAAATATTTTTCATTTTCTTTCACCTCTTTTTTTTCCTTTCACTTGTATTCTCCTTTTGGGGACAATGCAAGGCATCGATACCGCAATGTCTCTTCCATGTTGACCCAAAACGGACTTTATTTTTCCTTTGTTTCCACTCTCTTTCTGTCATTCTTCTAGTTCTATGTGCTTTGGGGAATGATAAAAATTCTAAGCACTTTCATAAACACAATGCAACAACGAACATACTAACCCAAAATCCATAGATCCCTTATGTGTTTGGTGTGCTTTCTTTTCTAGGGGGAAACTCCCTTTTTGTTTGTTTTTCATTTTCCTTGACATGACGCAGCCTAAGTTCAAAACATATGACTTGGCATAGAGCTTTCCAAGTTGGCTCTCATGTCTGGTTTTCTTATTGCATTTTCTGTTCTTCTCTACTTTAAAGTAATTTCTCATAGAAGAATGTGTAGTAGTTCCTTTAAAGTGGGGGGCATACATCACCATCAATTCATTTGCATTCCTAGTGTAGTAGTTCCTTTAAAGTGGGGGGCATACATCACCATCAATTCATTTGCATTCTTATTTCCTAGTGTAGCCTTTCCATTTGTGTGATGCATTTATCACTTTATGGATGTCATTAGGTGTGATTTCCTTCATAAGTGTGATCTTTCTAAGAATATTACATTCCTCTTGGTTGCCTGATGCGATGCACTATATCCCCTAAGTTGTGAATTTTATATTATTTGATTGGTCCTCTCTTGGTGACATTAGATACAATGTTCCCTAAGTGACTAACCTTGCATGAACTAAACAAGACTCCTTTGAAATTTTTTACACTTTTTACATTTTTATATTTTGCATTTTTGCCACCTTGCATAATGCAGCTTGCATGATTGTGGTACCCTTTATTCTTTTTTTTCATTAGCATTTTTCCTTGCGGCACCTTGTTAAATTTATCAATAGGTATAACTTTAATATGGTTGAGTGGGAATCCCACCTAGTGGCATGACTTTTCCCCATAGGAACTTTCGTGTTTGTAAGAGCATGCCAACTAGTGTATGTATCTTACCTTTTGGGCTTTCTCACTCCGCAAACAACTCATTATGTGGCCCCAGAATGAGTACATTTGGGCATTCTCACCCCATAGACAACCCAAAGTTTCGTGGCACCAGAGTGAGTACACATTCTCTTTTTCAAACAATCAACCTAGATCTAATCCACAACTAGTTGGATTGATGATTGAAGCTTCATCCAATTCATCTCAACACTTGTGTATTCCTTTGTTCTTATATTTAGTTTGCCATGGGATTTCCATCCTATGAGTTTAATCACCCCTCTTGATCATTTTCATTCCATCTTGCTAGTGTAAGTTCATTTCATCCCTTCCCTCGATGTTCATGGCTACTTTACTGTGAGTTTGAAGCAAGTTCATCCTCTCACTAAAGTGGAGGCTAAATGTTGCATAGAAAAATTTCCCCGTGTCATTTTCATGGCCTTTTAGGTCTCATTTGATAGTGTTGGAACTATGTTGCTTTGATTTTATATTACATGGCTTGAACATGCTTATTTAGGTACTAAAACTCAAATAACGACATCTTGTGAACATGTTGTAAGAAATTTCTACACTCTTCTAGAATATATTAGTTACAATTCACCTAAAAATCACCTTTTTATTCATCAATGAGTCCTATTTTAAAGTGTTGTAAAGTCTTGTAACAAGCTTTCATGCTTTTCTAGGCACATCTTGACTATTTATCCCTTTTTCTTGCTTTATTTAATCCCTTTATGTTCTCATATGCTTAATTAAGTTTATTTTTTAGTATTATCTCGAAAAACAACATTAAATACAACATATTTTCCAACACACATTTTTAGGTCCTAAGTAGAACCCATTCGCCATGGATGGCGAATGAGTCCCCCTTGGCTCCAAATTCAAAATATTTTAAATTTCCTTTCAAGATTTTATTCAAAAGCACTTGATGTTGGCTAGTGATGAGGTATGAATGGGTAACAAAGGCACAACTGTGTATAAATAAGTGATTTTCACCACATTTCAACTAGGTGCTTAAATTCAACTTGAGTCTATTTCAAGCTTGGAGAAGGTTTTCTCTCTATTTCTTGCAAAAGTGACTTTGGCAACTTGACAAGCAGTTATTTTCAAATCTGGTGTTGCAAATTTGTATCTTATTTTTTTAGAAATTTGGGAGAGGATTGATTCACCACTTTTGTCAAATGAGTCCCACCTTAGGACTAAAAATATGAATTTTGTCAGATTCCAGATCCCGACAGACAAAAACTTGCTTTTGATAGTTTTCATCAGGAGGAGATCTAATTCGCCACTCTGGGTGAATGAGTACCACTGTGAAAAAATAGGGATTTCAGCCAGCACCCACAACATTCTAGATTTAACATATTTTTCCCAAGTGCACTCTAATTTAACTCATTCCTTTATGTTCTACATATTTTCTTCATTTAGTTGATTGTTGCATTACACAATGCATTTTCAAACATAACTTTAGTTTCACTTTTGCATTTGTTTTCATTCATTTAGATCAGTCAATTTCATTTATTTAACTCAATTTAGGTTATACAACATCAGACCTAACATTATTTGAATGAAACATTAGCATTTTTTCTCCTCTTTCTCATTTTAGGTGAAAAACCCTAAAAGAGCAAGAGTTGTCCATAGGAGCCAAAAATCATTGGTTCAATTGGTAACAAGTGTTCATGATGATAAAATCATGAGGTGAGCAAGCAGAGTAATCAGGGAGAGTGACATGAATCATTCCAAATACAAATGATCAGGAAAACTGTTTGTGCAGAGAGCTATTGTCATTCAGGGAATGCGAGAGAAGTTATAGATTGAGTATTTCTTCAAGCTTCAGATAATTTGTCCTTCATTGGATTTTTTTGAGAGAAATTAACTTTGGATAAGTCAAGTACCCTCAGATTCTTCAAGCATACATAATCTATGAAACAACTAAGCCTTCAAGAACCACAGTTTCATGAGACACATCCACAGAGTCAACTCAAAATAACGGATGGCATTAAGATAAGCTTTATCCTTGTGGGCACAATGGCTTATACCTGCTAGATTAATGGAAATTTGCTAAGCAAATCAATTTCGGGTCACAAAAGAAGTCAAAAGTTTAATAACTACAGATCCTGTGGAGAATTGATGGTATAAAGGTGAACTTGGAAGATTAATAAAGAGTGTCTTTGGAGAATTTACGTGATAGGGCAGAATCCACATGAACATTGTGTTAAACAAGCAAATGTTAGTGGGCCATGGGATTCTGTGTTCTTAGTATTCGATGTAAAGAAATTTCAATGCAGCTTAAGTATTAAACAAAACAGTGGGAATCAAACTCATAATAGTTACGCAAAATGTGAAGCAATGAAAAGATTTTGATTGCTGGAGAAAATTAACTCCTTGTATGTAGAGAGATATAAAAGAAGACATCTCATGGATTTGAATATGGCACCGATATTATGTGGCATCATAATGGCTCAACGCATGAAGTTCTTTTGCTGCGGTTGAGCAATAAGTATTTTTACTGAGAGAGGGAATGTTTATAACAATGATGACTTGCTTGCACGTCATCAATACAACAAGGGGGTCGATGCTACATTTTAAGTGACAACCATGATTGTATAAATGCAGATAAATATAATGATCATTGATGATAACGAAATCATCAGAGTATGTTTTTGAACCCAATGAAACTCATTAAGTGTATGCGAGATCAGTTAAATATATGATTGATAAAAGAGAGGCTGATTTGTGAATGATCATGTGGATTATGAGGATGTCGATATCAAAATGGACGTATGTTGTTGAAACTGTGATAGCCAAACATGAGGAAAACCAATGATAGATCCAAGAATGAATTGTGAAGTTTTGTATAGATTTGGTGATGATCTTTGTCGTAGTATTAGGGTGGGAACAATTCCTGAAGCATCTCTTATGATAATTGGATATGAAATCATTAGAAGGATAATATAGGTTTAGGAAATTTGAAGGTAAGGTGTCAACAAGTGGTGTAGGCATCGAGTGTTAAATGATTTAGTTCAATAGGTAATATCTGAGAGTATAATAAAAGGACTCATAAAGTGAATAGGGCATGGTTTCAAGGATCATTTGGAGCTTCAAATTGAAAGTGTTGCTTAAAACAATGAGGGTTGCTAAAGGTGATGATCGAATGATGATTTATAAGGGGCCAATGCCTAGATTACACAATGTAGTAACTTTATCCAATCTAATGATGATTTATAAGGGGCCAATGCCTAGATTACACAATGTAGTAACTTTATCCAATCTGTGGATTATAAGGCTCGATTATACTATAAAATTGAAACAGAGAAAGTGAACAATGTATGGTGGAATGAACATCAAATTCCAAAATAAATAAACTTGCAAAATTTTCAAAGGACGGAGCCGTGTATCAAAGGTTTCTATCAATTTAATCAATGGGCTGAATTGTGAAACAATATTGTATGAAATAAAATCAGTGATCATAAGCGAATGTTGGTAGTAGTTCAAAAATGTTATGATAGGCATTAGGAATCAAGTCTATTTAATTAATTCATGGAGTAAGGGTCGTTACCAATGAAACATTATTGCTTCATGCAGGCATGAATAGCGAGTAACTAGTGGGGAATGTGTTAATAGAAATGAGACGAGTATTGAGGTCTGTACCTTTGATCCATAAATTTTGATCCCATTCTAATAAAGTGACACCGATCGAGTTATTTTGAAGTGCATAAAAATGGCTCATAGGATCGAAGCATTTCAATCTTTAGCTACAGGAGCCCACCTCTTAGACGCCTTCTAAAAGCGCAATATTGATCTAGAACAGAGATCGGCCGATTGGTGTGGACCAATTGGCATTTAAAATGTATGAGAACATTTATGAAATTAAAATGATGAGATATTATCCTACTTTTTATGGTGTAAAATCTGTAAGAGATTGGTGTCACATTTATTAGAAGGATGTGTTGAATACTTCATGCAACTCGCAGGCCAACACAACTGATTGGCGCAAGGAAAGTACCACAGGAGAAATAGGAGCCCGATATGCTGGCCATAATCAATTATGGATGTTAAAAGAAATATCAAGCGAAGTTTACATTGAAAGAGGCGATGACCATCGGTATGAAGTTGACAGGCTATACATTCTAATAATTGCCTTCCTTACCTTGTTTGTGGGTGTGTTAAAAGGGACAGTTTTTTAAAAAAATTGAGATTGGTATTTTATAATAAAGGAGTGGACTTATTCGAGGATTAAATGAGAAAATAGATATCTTAATCATGGTCTACACTTAGGGTTACAACATTAAACAGACCACAGATGTTATGACAGGAATGGTTTTGAAGGACAATGGAGTTGTAGAGATGGAGTTTGTTTTCAATTTGAATAGTCCAATGGGATTCCCTTTCTGAATTATATGTTTTAAGGAAACATCGAATTAGTAATTATCTATTTGGACGTAGTCATGATTACTTTTATTTTCTTGCAGGGAATGATGCTAGGAGGTATGCTACATGGTAATGGATGATGATTTCAAGTACCCTCTACATATGGAATTGTGCCTACAGGGAAAATTTTCAAACTATTCAGTTGCCCCTACATAAGGATACGTGCCTGATGGATTTGCCAAGATGATTCCAGAATCACTGATTAAGTTCAATTCAAATATTTAATATACACTTGTCCATGAATCTCTGCCATAAGTTATCTCAAGTGGAGGGATTTTCTAAACCACATCTGATGTTGATTTTATTTTCCAATCAAACCTTTTGTTGATGTCAAGATGACAAGTTGTTGTTTCCTCATTGCTCCAAACTTGTAATAGAATCAGTTCATTGGATGATGATGTATTAGATACGCCACAATTTTATGTAACTTCCTATGGTTTCTAGAGGATTGATCTTGACCATTGGATGAATTTAATCTTGGCCATTAAAATTATAATGTAAAAATCTATAAAAGGCTAGTGCCTTCTCATTTGTTAAGAGGCTAGAATAATTGGTTAGAAATTTTACATAGCCAAAATTGGCTAAGTTAGGAGTTAGATTCTACAAGTTAGTACCTTAGGAGAGGAGAGAGGCTGGAAGTTAATGCAATTGGATTTTTGTGTTGGCAAGCTTTGTGTTACACTTTGACAATTTACTGCTTCTTGTTCTCAATTCTTAGATGTGAAATGGTAGATTTTAGTTCTTTTGCAATAATGGTGATATTTGAATGATGTTTGATCAATCTTCGGTCCATACTTTTGGCAATTTGTTGATTTAGATTGTTGTGTAAAGTTATTTTGGGCATCATTTTGTGCTTAGCTCAACTATGAATGCTTGTTTACATTGTGCCAGTTATTGGGTATGTGGATGAATGTTCAAAGTCTAAAAATTTATAATTTCCTTAGAGGATTGCACCATTTATGTGTAGTTGTAGGCTTGTCTTTGATCAATCAGAGATTGGTTTTATTGGGGATATGTCCATTTGCAGCAGTCATCATTATTGTGATTGATCTTAGGAGTTAGAATAGGATCTCTCTCTTGAACCCTTATCTCCTTTTGATATTTCTTTGAATTTGGGTTAGTTTTAGGATTGAAATCATCACCATATTGTTACGCCTGATGAAAGTATACTTCTAGCATTGTTCATTTGTAAGGCCTGTTGCGATTACCATCATTTTCACATCACCATTGAGTTGTTTTATTGCATTGTCAAGACCTGACATTAGAGACCTTGGGGTTATCTCTTGAGGCTTACTGATAGATATTTTCCTTTCAAGAGAGATAGAATATCATATTCTATCTAAGTTGTTGCTATGTAGAAAACATCATCAAAAAATTTGACTTATGACCTGGATATTTGTTGTTGCATGAAGGAGATGGTTTGGAAAATTTTCATGATGAGAGGGTCAGTGTAAGTGGTATGAGGTGGAAGGGAAAGTGGTGATGGAGTGTATGTAGTGGTAGGGAAAGTGAATAGAATTCTAATAGATGGTATAATAGAAGAAGATAAGACATCTGATGCCACATAAGAATTTGTAATTCTAGCAAGAATAGTCGAGGAAGGAATCACATTGCTAACATGTTGCATTGTGCTTGTGACTTGAGGAGTAGTATAGGTAGGTATGGATGCTACTATGGAAGGAGGAGGGGTGGTAAGTCCTCCTTGAATAACCATAGTGTTTGTTGGTTGAGATGTACTAAATTTGGAAGGAATGTGTTTATGGTCACAACAATTTGTTTCATAATGTCTAAGCCTTCATTACATTCAAGCACATGATGGATGTTGTCTATATAAAGAATTGCAGTGGTTGAAATGCTTTCAAGACACATTTTTTGTTGCAAATATGCTAGATCCTCATGAATATTAAAGATCTTGTCTTGTAGAATGTGATCTTTTTGTGTGTTAACATGCATGTTATTGGAAGGAAAAGCATTGCTAAAGGTAGGGTCTATGTCTAATGCACTATTGTCAATACCAGGAGCAGTAGCGCAAGACAGCCCAAGGTCCATAATGAATGTGTTATTGTGGGATGTCATGAGTCTTGAACTTCTTCTGACTAAAGTATTATCAATAGGGCACAAAACACTCATCGAAGGGCTACTAAAGGTGGGGTGGATGAAAATGGAATGCAAACTAGGAGAAATGGAATGTTAATAACAAAATTATGGAAATTGTAATAGAGATGCAATAACATAAATAAGAAATGTATAAAATGATAGAAACTACAGTGCAAAATATGCAATTGGACTAATTTTTCCAGGGTAGCGAATGAGTCCAAGCATGATTTTTTTTTAAAATTTTCAAAAAATTAAGATGATTTTTATGCTTTGTAGATTCTTATGTAGAACTATGATGAAAATGTAGAATTTTAGTGTTTTTAAATTATTAGAAATGCAAAAATTGAAAGCTATATGATCTTTTCACTAATGCAATTTTGAAAACCCTAGGATGCAAAATAATGCAAAACCTAATGCAATGTTAATGTAAATTGATGTAGACTTGGGAGGCTCAAACCTAATCAATATGAAAACCTAACTTTAATAGGAATATAACAAGATTAGAATAACTTATTTGAGAAATCTAAACAACTCTCAAAGTCTTCCAACCAACAGAAGCAAGATTTCACTCTTTCACCCCTTGAACCCTATTAGTAGTGGAAACTCAGTTTTTTCCCAATAACTCAAATGTTCTCCAAAACACCAAAAAAAATATTGATGGTTTTAGACACCCATTTTAGGGTTATAACAAATATCTCAAATTAAGCTACAAGTCCTTTGGAACAATTCCCCAAAATCACCCCTTGTAGGCTAACCTAATCAGGCTAATTAGGCCTAATTTACAAAGCAACATGTCTTTAAACTAATCATAGGCCCATGAAACCTTGAGGCAGCATTTCTTATGTTCCCAAACCTCCAAAACCACAATTTTATTCCATTGGTACATAAAAATTCATCCCAAACCTAAAAACCCTTATTTTATGCACTATCCATGAGCGTTTATTGAATATGGCATGTCCACAGTCTCCCAAACCTCAAAACCAACTTGAATAAAATCCAATAGCCATATACATACTTAAAATTTCAAGAAACAATACCTCCCATACATATTCTACCAAACCCTAGGTTAAAGCCCTCATTCATATGCATTTTGTACACCAAAACTCATAGGAACAATAGGTATATTCCCCTTATTTCTTCCCCCAATAGTCTAATCATGTAGCCTACAATCTAACCAGACTCCATAGAGGCACTTACATGAGTTACAATAGGCATATTTGGTGTAAGTTCCCTTTAGAACATAATTTTTATCACAAACCCTCAAAATAGGGTCTTCCAACTAGTCACGGGAAAATAGAATTTTCTAACACAAATCACCACTAAATTCCTTCAAATTCCTTCAAATTTGACATAAAATAATGCTATGAAAAATATTCACAATATGGAAGTGATTTCATATCAATATCTAACTGTACGTGCTCGTACAGATCTACACAATGTGAAGAAACTCAGAAAAATATAAGAAAAATAGAGAATTCCATTTGCCAGTCCTTCCAATCAACAATACAACATTACAATCAATGTCTTCATGCTATTTAATGGTTTCTTCAGGCCCAACCAATGACCAAACAACTTACAACTGATTTTTAAATCCTTAATGATAGTTGGGAAGCATAATTCCACCTTTTACATGCTTTGTTAAACTCACTTTCATATATTGCAATATTTAGACTTCTTTGACTTTTATGATCACCTAGCTTATTAGAAATCATCTAATAGGACCTTATTCACCTAAGGACTATACCTTATTCAAGAAAACATCATACTACCATCATAGAAACCTCCTTGTCAACTTTGATAAACCTTGGACATGACTAGCCACTTCTTACAAGATGAATACAAATCCTATCAAAGGTGATTGATTACATGAGAATGGTTAATTAAGACCTTATTCAGACTCAAAAACTCAACACATAACCTCCTAACACACTACCTATGAAATACTTCATGAAAACCAAGAGAAAGTGGGTGCTCCTATAACACAAACTAGCCCTAGGATTTAAATGCACCTAAAATTAGAAGTAAAAATGTTCTAAAGATGGGTTCACCAAAATTTAAACAAATATTTTGGCACCCAAATGTCTTTCTAGCCCTTATAGGGTTTTTCACCTGAAAGGGGAAAGATGGGATAAAATTCAATTTAAAGATTCAAATATTAATGCGATATGGGTGTAATGTGCCTAAATGAGATGATCTAAATGCAAGGAATTGATCAAATAGATCACTAATTGAATGTAAACTAAGAAATTCAAAGTGCTTGAAAACACAGTGTTGTATGCAAACATGAACTAACAAGAACAAAATTTAGTGAAACTAAATGAGTTGCACCTGGAGCTTGAAAGTTGTTGTGGAAAGGTTCTGGAATGTTGTACAAATCAATATTTAATCCCACTAGGACTCATTCCCCATAGATGGAAAATTAGTCTTGATTATAGTAAAGTCTGCCAGAACAGGTTTCAGTATGTCAGGAATACAAAACTTCATAAAAACAATTTCCAATTTTGAAATGGGACTCATTTTCCATAGATGGAAAATAATTCCACCCACCGATTTCTAAAAATTCAAGAGTCAACTATGTGGGTCTTGGTCCGCACTTTTCTGCCTAACAACTTGTCAGATCTAAATCTGGAAAATCTGACGAGAAAGTGATCTCCAAGCTTCAAATAGGGTTATGTTTACTTTGATGACTTTGATGACTTTACAAAACCTTTTGACACCTTTCTCCTTAACAAATATGCCTATAAGACCTACAAACACACACATGCAAATAGGAGAAAAATGGTTTAAGGGTTAGAGGATAGGGGTT
Organism: Sequoia sempervirens; assembly: GCA_007258455.2. Taxonomy (NCBI): domain Eukaryota; kingdom Viridiplantae; phylum Streptophyta; class Pinopsida; order Cupressales; family Cupressaceae; genus Sequoia; species Sequoia sempervirens. The sequence continues at coordinate 31,699 of VDFB02269685.1, read as the reverse complement.
TTCCTTTGTCAAACCCCAATTTGGTAATCAAACCCTTAATAATTAAATGAAATAAAGAGAAAATGATGAAAAAATAACATGAAATTTTATAAACTCACCAAACCCTTATTGTTGAAGTCTAAAGATATGCTGCTCCAAGATGCTTGAATGCTTGGTTGAATAATGAAAATGCTAGATTGCTATGATGAATGCATAAACACTTAAATGAATGAGTAAATGGATGAATTAGGGTTAAAATGAATAGAAAATCATGTATTTATACACACTTATGCCCTAATTTCCTAAAAATACATCACAAGCCAACCTTAGGTCTTAAAGAATAAAAACTCATCGGTAATTTGAATTTATTTTATTTTTGTAACAAGAGGGACTCATTTGCCCCTAGTGGCAAATGGGTGTCAGAAATAATATTTTATTAAATGAAGTTTGTCAGGTTTATATTCAAAAGTACACATAATTAAGGCATGTAAGTGCATAAAGGGGCCAAATAAAGCACACGAAAGGTGTATTTGTTGATGACAGGTTTAGAAAAGTGTGACAATTTGTTACAAGACTTTACAACAATTTAAAATAAGACTTGGTAAGTGATAAAAATGGGTTATGCAAATGAATTATAATAAGAAGAGTCTAGAAAAGTGTGAAAATGTGTCACAACACTTCACAAGACCTTTACAAGACATCATAAAGTCTTAATGATTCATAAAGATTCAAGACCTAATGTGAATGTGTGGGACACATTGTAAAATTAAATCAAGGAAAAAACAAGAAATGGTAGAAGGGTTATTTTTTCCATGTCCACATTTAGCAAATCTCAACATCAAGGTAACACATAGCCGTTGGTCCTACTAGGAGAATTAACAAAATCCAATCTCAGGGAACCATGGTCTCTTTGTAGAACTTTCCTATCGTCCCTCAAAGATGGGAAGGTTGCCATGGCTATCTTTTTATTACCCCTTTTATGAAGATAGTAATAGGTTCAAAATCGAAACCAACGTCTATAATGAATTGGTTAGGAACCATTGTAGCAAGTAGAAGATTGCAGATTTCTTGGTTTATCGATAGTAGACCAAATGTATTAAGTCCAAGTACCAGGATCTAGATATGGATGACAAGTTTGACAATATCTGGAATAGAGAGCATGATGACATTCATTTCGAGGGAGATGAAGAAATGGAAGAAGAGAAAGTAGCTTCAATAATAAGAGCTAGAGAGGAAAAGAAGGCTCAAATATAGGGAGGTAGGAAAGCAACAAAAGGGCCAAATAAAAATATGTTGAGTGCACAAGTAACTATATCCCATGCAATGGTCATGTGACCATAAATGCAAGCTGCTAAGAGACCTAGAGTGACTTTAAAATCTCAAGAATTCATGGACATGGAAAATTCTCCACCTGAGAAGAGGTTGCACACTAATATCACACTAGGAGAAAGCTCACAAGCACCTACGAAAATGAGCCAAGCATCAAAGTCTTCAATAAAATAGGTACTTTCCTCTCCTCCTCTTCTCACATCTTAGTCTTTAGTTAACCCAATTGTATCTAAATCTCTAACTACCTCAAGTGTTGGCCTATTATTTTCTACTTCCATACCTGTAGAGGGTTCCTCTCAGTCTTCCTTTCCCCATTGGATGGGTAGTTTTTTCTCCCTCATGGGTTTTTGCATTTTTTTGAAGGTCCAATTTGAGCCATCTATTGAAAACCATTTTTCTTCCATAGCATCAGTTTCAACCTATCCTACCAAAAAAATGATAACCTCTGCATCTCCACAACTCATGCCACCACTCCTTGTGAGTTCTTTTGTCACTTCCCTTTTCACCAAAGCTTCACATGGAATTCCTTCTTTTTTATCCATTAACAGTCACTCTGCCAAAGTGAACATCATCTAAATCCACAATGATTTCTTTCCCTTTTTCTCTTCCTCCTAATGCACCCTTTTCTGGAAAATAGAATAAGTCACTATCAAAATTCTTTGGGAGAAATAGATGTCTAAGATGAATAGACTAGGAGACCCGAGAAAAGAAAAGAAAAGGATGCCTGAGGCCCACTGAGCCATTCATGTAGACCCTCTTTAGTGAGGATTAAGGATCAATAATGTTTGCATTGATGATGCCCAACACCATTAAACCTCAAGGGAAGATGCAACCTAAATATTACACAGTCCACACCATATGGATCAATCTACACTAGGCCCAACCATAGGACAATGTTGAACTAATGGAGGAAACAGAATGGGTTGTGACTATAGACTTTTTGAAGCATAGTCGTCAATTGACCAAAAGAGAAGCAGAGCTTAAGAACATCAATGAAAGAGTGGAGATCCTATATAAGAGAGAAAAGGCTAAAGATGTTGAAATCACACACTTCTCTCAATAAGCACAAACAAAAATGTTCAAGCTCCATGAGGAACCTACAAAGTTCTAGTCTCATGATGAAAACTTGGTTGCTAGCCTACAACAAAAAAACAAGGAACTTTAAGATCAAAAAGCTCAATTGGAGAAATAAATGCAATAGAAGAATAAAGAGATTTAGGGCCAATGAGCTCAATTTGAAAAGGAGATCTGATAGATGAATGTATCTCTAGAAAAAGAATGTAGAAACTAAAATCAAGTTGAGAAGTTGTTGAAAAGAAAAGATACAGAGTTGAAAACTCTATAGGAAAAGCTCACCACATCCAACAAGAAGATTGGGGAGCTGATGGAAGAAATAGGGTCAAAGGAGGTTAAGATAAATATTTTAAAAATTCCTTCCTAGCCCTCTACTCATCAATTGGATCTTCTCTTGGTGGCGCAACAATTATATGTATCATATTGGGAGAAAGTTAAGTCTTTTTGTTTATCCTTGCAACTAGCACTACAATTCTTGGTGGATGTGGAAACATTAAGTGAGGAGGTGCACTGCACAATCAAGTAGGCCCCACAATTTATTGTTGAAAAGGTGCCTAAGGTTGAGCAATTGCTAGGAAAATTTTACACAATGACAAATGTGGAATTAGTGAAGGTAGGAATAGATGACCAGACGTTGGCTACCGAAATGGTGAAGGAATTCATAAATTATCATGCAACGATCCTCCAAGATAGCAATTTATGGGTCACACTGAGCCTGACTACAAATCATATATGAATGCAATTTTCTCATTTGACTCAAATGGGCTTGCCCTCTCCTTTTCTCTCTAGCAATTCAATGGCCACAGTGGAGCATATTTTTGAAAAAATCAAAGAAAAATAGTAGGATATATCTACTTTCTAGTTGTTCAATCAACCTCCCATGACAATGGACATTGAAGCTACCATCCATCCAATAACACAGCTTCTTTTCCAACTAGAGTTCAGGACTATTATCTCTGTGGAGTTTCCATTCAAGGAAATTATCAATCTAAATGGGGTGCAAGAGAATCTAAGTTCCTTATTGATGCCATCTAAGGCCAATTGGATACCTCTGCAAATCACCCTTTCAAAGCTCTAAGTGTTTCCCAATAGATAAGGCTCTGGTCTTAGAACCATGATTTTTGGGTTCTCATTTCACATACAAAATTCCCATTGTTAGTTACCAATATCTATTATTTTAAATAATCCTTAAAGCTCCCTCTAAGATTTTTTTTTTTTGGTTTTGCATAGTCCTCAGCTCATACATTATATGTTTGCACCTCTCCTAGCTCCCTTTTGGTGGGGCCTTAGTCTGCTTGCACCACATGTGAGTAGCATGTGCTTTTGGGAGTTATCTTCCTTTTTATCATCTATGAGCTTCGCCAATGTGCCATGTTGTATCTTCTGCAAGCACCATTTTGGTAGACCTCATATTCAAAGCTTAAAGCGAATACCACACCATGTTTCATCTCTGTGGGAATTGTAGACATAAGGGAAGGATATTAGAATGAGAAGCCTCACCTCTATGCCATGTGTCCTAACTGACTCCTCAAGCAACTTGACACATGTTGTCAAGAGAATTTTTCTAGTTCTACTCTTGGACCACAACCATCATTTGAAAGGGGCACATTTTGTTCAAGGAAATAGAATGTCATTTTGATACCTTTTTGTTGCATCTATTTGGGGAAAATAATTGTGAGGAGTTGAATAACTCATGCTTGGTAATATCTTTTGTTATTCTATACTCAGGGAGTGGGAAAAATCTATATATAATGCTTAGTCTCTTAGAAAATTAGTTTGTAAATACATAGAGAAAGCACTAAAAGATTCTCTTCCTTTGTATTGTCTTTACTTTTTGTATTAAGGCTTCTATATTGTGCCAATTTTTCCATCCTCTTTGTTTCTTAGTTATTTGATAAAACATTATACTGTACTTGTTTGTTGTAATGAGTAGTTTATCTACAAAGCTTCTATAATTTCAATATAATTTTGTTGTTTAGATCATGTTTTGTACTTTTTCATGTTCAGTTAATGCATATGGAAGTTTTATTATGCTATTTGATCAACTTCTTCATAATTTCATCTTTTCTTTTTGTTATTCTCAGGCATATAGATTATTGAACGAGCCTTCAAATCATACCCAAAAGTAAGATTTCTTGTCCTTGTTTACTTGGAATATTGGTGTATTTCCTTAGCATTATATTTTATTTTTGTATATCTATTTCATTTTCCCTTTTCAACCCCAATGTATGAAGAGTTGTCTTCTTTAAAATCTAGAGGTTACTCAGTTTAGCACAATTGTTACCCCCATTAAATGAGTTTCCCATAAGGCTGTGGGCCTAGAAATTTTAGGCATCAACAAGATCAAGATCCTATGGCAAACCAACATAAGCACAAAGGAACATGCTTTTGGATGATATATGAAGCCATAATTAGATCACAAACATACACCATTAACGATATCAAAAAGGAAAAAGAAAAGGAAAAAGGAAAACTACAATAGATTAAGCTTCGACTAGTTGTCCAATGTGGTGACTGGGTCTAGGCTACTTTTCCAAAGAGACTCACAAGTGGAATGTGTTGTCCAATATGAAAACAAAACATATGCTCACAAGGGATAGTGAAGCTAGGTTTCCACTAGGTGAGCCCAAGGGGACCATATCAAATCCATACCTCTATGACTTTAATAAGGTAAATTGTATGCTCACAACAACTAGTGAAGCTAGGTGTTCACTACGTGAGCCCCAAGAAGTCCATATCAAAGCCACACCTTCATGAATTTAATAAGGAAAAAAAGAAAAAAATGCATTCTCATGAGGGCTAGTGAAGCTAGGTGTTCACTAGGTGAGCCCCAAGAATTCCATGTCAAAGCCATACCTCCATGACTTTAATAAGGACAAAAGGAAAATACAACAAGAAAAGAGATGCTAAAAAGGATTTTTCTTAGTTTATATGAGATATTACTCTTAGGGGAAATCATGCTTAACATCTCCAAGAGATAATAAATACAAGGTCTAATCTTGGGGAACATCATAGCCAATGCTTCCAAGAGAGAACAAGCACAAAAGGTCTCATCTTGTTTCCAAGAGAGGAAAAATGCAAGGTCTCATCCTAGGGAAAATTGTATCTAATGTTTCTAAGAGAGGACACAGAAATATCACACTCTCAAAAGATGTCAAACTTGAAGACACCGCCAAGAGGAAAAACACATCACATAAAGAAAGAAAATCACATCAAGGAACATGAAAAGGAAAAAAAATGAAAACATGCTAGAATAATGCCAATGTATGCCCCCACTTTAAAGAAATTACTAACACCATAATGTGAGCAATTACTTTAAAGTATCCAAGAAGGAAAAAAGAAAATTTAGAGAAAAGAAAGGGTTTCCCCCTACAAAAACATAAGTGATCCATGGATTTGGGGTCAATACCTATCTTTTCTACAATTATATTATAGAGCTCAGAACTATCATCATTTCCAAAATACACATAGAATTGGAAGAATGACACAAAGACAATGAAAAATAAATAAAAGCCTTTTAGGCATGGAAGAAACATAAGGTGTCCTAATGCCTTGTGTCATCCCTAAAAGAAAAACACAACACAAGAGGGAAAATGAAAAGAAAAAGATAAAGATAAATCTTTTGAGTCAACATGGAAGAGACATAGAGTGTCTTGATGCCTTGCATCATCCCCAAAATGAAAACACAAGACAAGAAGGAAAATGAAAAGAAAAAGATACAGAAAAATATTTTGAGTAAACATGGAAGAGACATAAAGTGTTTCGATGCCTTGTGCCATCCCCAAAAGGAAAAACCAAGACGAAAAGGAAAATGAAAATAAAAGATGAAAGATCAATAAAAAGGCAATAGTATATGACATATACAAGAATCAAGACCTTATAAATACAGAAATCCACATAGAGAGAAACATCAGAAAAAATGTCACAAGAGATCATGTTAAACACATGCAACCAAAAAGTGAAAAGAAAGAAAAAAGAAGAGGAAAAAGAAAAAGATAAAAGACTAGTAAAGCACATTTGAGTCAACCATCCAGTAGGTCATTCACATCCTAGTCTTGTTCAATATATAAAGAATGAAACTCTCTAGTGAGAGGTACAACATCAAGTGTTGTACTAGGAGAATCACAAGGTTCAACACATGGTGCAACACTCTATTTAGGAAGATCATCATGATTATTATTGTTTAAACTTATGGATGAGGAAAATAAAATTTCAACTCATTATGCACTTCCTCATCAATTTTAACTATTTCTTCATCATCATCCAAGTTAACCATAATAGCAAGATGAATGGTAATATCCATAGAAGGTTCTAGTCCTTGTTGTGTTGGAGACATAACTTCTATTTATCCTGGTAAGAGAGGCAGGTCATCATTTATTACTTTCATTAAGTTTGGATTGTGATTTTCAATGTTGTTATGATCACTCATCTTTCAAGCAATAGCACGATGCCTACACCTATTCTCTCTAGCATTGTAGTTCCTTTTATTATGGTTTTCAAGTTGAATTTGTGTATGAGTAGGTTTGTTAACCATAGGTTCATTTTCTTCTTGTGAAGGAAGAACTAATGAGAACATGTAAGGTTATTCAACCAATTTCTCTTTAGCTTTATAAATTTTCTTAGGAGGTAGATTAGGATAGTTTATTTTGTTTTCTCTAGGTCTCTTATAGGAAATAGGCAAGGGATTGTTCATGGATGGTTCTTGGTATGTTAGAGGGTGTTTAGGCTAAACATTGTTTTCTTTAGGTGGCAGAGGTTCAACCATGGGTAGAGGTTTGATCATGGGTGGAGGCAAGTTCACAAGGGATAATCTAGCTATGCATTTTGCTTTAAATTTTTTGTAGGATAGGAAAAGGAAGTACTCATGGGGTCTTATAGGTTGCATTAACTCAAGCCAAAAAATAATCTAAGGAAAATTTTCCATGAGAAGATGGGGGTCTAAAGCCACTATGGTTCATAGTAACTATTTCATTTATGACTAGAAACTTTAAGCACTTATGGACAACAGATGGGACTTCCTTTATGGAGTTGAGGAATTTGTAACCCAACTTCACATGAAATTGATTTGAATTAGAGATGATAGAGAATGATACATTTTATTTCTTTAGTCCTACTTGTAAAGAGAGTGTCATCGATCCAATCGTAGCATGAGAAAAACCATCATGCATTTGAATCCATGCTTTCTATTTATCATATCTATCTTGAGTAAGCTCATGCACTTATAATAGTTCTTTTGTGATCACATTCTCTCCATAGATGGGATCAATTAAAATCCCAGGAGTGGGCCCATTATTGATTTTTTTGTCTAACTAAAGGGGACATTTAGGTGCATGTTTGATTGTTTCATCTAGAGAGAAAGAAATGCCAATAGGTGTTACGGTTTGCAGTTTACGAGGCTCGATGTCAATCACGCCTATCATTGTACTAATATGACTTTGTTCATTAGTATCCATAGGACTTCATTCATCATCACCATAGGATTTTCTTCATGATTGTTTGTATTCTCATCATCTGTGTCAACATTCATTACATCAAGCTTAGTTTCACTAGCCTTAACAAATGGAATATTATGATTAGGCCTAGGATTTGTAAAGATTTGCAAGTTTTGGTTGGGATGAGCTAGATAATTATTACCTTTATCATTCACACCTCCAATTTGGATATGATTAGAATCAATGAGATTTTGCACAATATGTTTAAGACGTTTACATTATTTTGTATCATGTCCTTTTTGTTGGTGATAAGCACAAAAGGCATTGTGTCTAAAGCTTGGAGGTAATGGTTTGGTAGGTTCAAAAGGTTAGATAGGAGGTAAGGTAAGTATGTTTTTATTTAAGATTTGGGTCATAATGTTGTGAAGAGTGTCAGATAAGGGTGTAAATTTCCTTTGTGGATTCCCAAAGATAAAGAGATTACTCTTGTTTATAGTAGCTAATTGGGAATCAACTGCTTGGGTAGGTTGAGAGGTAGAATTGAGTTGAAGGAAACATTTATTTTGTCTTTTGAAAGGTTGGTAGTTGTTTTGGTTTAAAGATTCAAAATTTTCAAGATGGGTAGGGGTGTTTTTTCATTCACTACTACTTACAGAATTTTGATAATCTTGAAGGGCGGTACATAAGTGCATGAAGGAAGGGAATTTCATCATGGTGAGCTTGTCTCTTATCTTGATTTGTAATTTTTTTGTGAAAATCTTTTAAAGGTGGGAATCAAGAATCTTCAAACTAATTTGTGAATAAAGCAATTGTAGCATGAAATAAAGTTAGTATCTTTTTCACCCTCATTTTTCTTGCATCTCATCAAATCAATTAATGTCATTTTAAGAACATGTGCACTTGGAAATGGTCAATAAAGGATTTGACAAGTTAATTTAATGAATGAATTGAGTTATTTAGTAATGCAAAAAATTGGTCCAAGTCAAAGTCTTTCAAAGATTGGGGAAAAAGTTTAACCAAATTTTTTTCCTCAAGGTTAAAGCCACTACACAAAGCAGTAAATGAATTAACATGATTAGAAGGATCTCCCTTTCCTCCATATTTATCAAATATAAAGATATGTGTACCTTGTGGCACCAGAGTTCTCAATATCTCCAAGGATAGTGGGATACTTTTGACATAGTATGAAGGTGGGCCATTTTGATTTTGATTTGTGGTAGAAAATTGACACTGAATGGATGAAAGGATTTATAAGAGGTGGTTAATGATAAGATCATTTCTTGTAGTGTGTGATGGAAATGAATATGATGGTGGTTTGTATGTCTTGGAAGGACAAATGAATGGATTACTTATGGGAGGAGATATAAGGTTTGATGCCACATAAGTATAAGGAGCACTAGTTGAAATATTCAAGGTAGGAAGGATGCTACTTGTTGGTTGTATCATTGTGGTCACTTGAGGATTGGTATGGGTGTGCATTGAGGCTATAGTTGAAGATCCTAAATAATTTTGATTACCTCCTTGGCTTTGCACATTGTTTGAAGCTTGAGCATCATTAGTGGTGGAAGGAATATTTTGTCTAAATATTTGAGCTAGGTTACACACAACTTCCAATCCTTCATCACTTTTCGTTATGTGGTGAATACTATCTATGGTAGGTATAATAGTGTTGGAAATGTTTTTATTACTCTCACTATCTTGTAAATGAGCTATATCTTCATGCATTTTCATTATGCTTTCTTGAGGGATATGATCAACCATTATTTGAACAATTGGCACAACACTTGTAGGTAAGGTAGGCATAGTTGTTGCAAGTATGAGCAAGTTTGGTCATGTTGTCATTAATGTTAACATAGTACATGATGTTGTAGGTTGTGCACATATAGTTGAGATGCTAATGAGATGTTGTGAGTACATGGAGCTATATTTATGATGTTGCAGATAAGCTGATATGATGAGTTACCAAGTGCTTTTGAGAAAATTAACAAATAGAGAAGTTAGAGTTGTGTGTATGTTTAGAATGTGCTCCAGCATGTGCTCCACATTTATTTTTTGTTGATCCTATGCTTTTCTTAATATAAGTTGTTGTTAATGGACATTTTTTGGTGACATCCCTTGGTTTATAGCTTTTGGTTTGATGAAGAGTGAAAGATGTGTTCACTGGTGTGTGAATTGGTTTGACAGAGTTGATTTTCTGTGGACTAGGAGAAATGTTTCTCATCCACAGTCCTCCACTGGTTTGTTTCAGCTCTTATGGATCTAGAAATTATCTTGTCATGGTTTTCTCTATGTTTTGGCAAATATGTTTGTGGTTTAGTGTTGTGGAACTTGAGTTTGAGAGCTCTTGTGTGTGTCTATGTAGTCTGGATGGACTAGTGAGAAGTATTTTGAGTATGAAGGTTGTTGCAGCTAATGTGGATGAGTCTAAAGAAATATGAGATGTGTTACAATGATTGGTGAAGTGTGTTGTGTCATCCACATGCTATCTACTTGGCATGGAAATGTGTACTTCAAAGTTATTTTGTGATTTCATTAGGTTTTGCTAACCTGGTGTGTATACTTCATATGAAGGATTAAGAATTAATTAAGGAAGCATGTGATTTATCCAAGATGATGTTTTGGGTCTTGGTTAAGTGTTGTTTTGGTCTGCTCTCAATCCTTTCCACCATAGGATTGTTGGGTTGTCGACCTAATTTGAATTTATGAAATGAAGCATGTGTAGACAACCTTGAAAAAGTTTATAATGTTGAAGAGGGTATAAATACAATTTGAGATGTTGTGAATGAATGAAGGAAGCCACAATTTTGAGAAGCAAAGTTGTGTGCAAGTGAATTGAGGAAACAATACTTTAATGTGTTAGATTCCTAAAACCAATGAGTTGATGGTGTCTACAATTATTTTTATCAAGGCTACATATATGTGTAATTTGTTGTGGTGGATATTTTGTAATATTTTGTCTCTGGAGGCAATAGGCCTCCTTCTAGACAGTGAGTCCTATCTATAGGTAGTGAGTCCTTTTGGGTAGTGAGCCTATTTGTAATTGGTTTTGTAATTACTTTATATTGTGAGCTATTCCTCACCATGGTTTTTCCCTTATTGGGTTTTCCACATAAAATATTATGTCTCTTATGCTGATTTATCTTTCTGTCATTTGCATTTAATGTTCATACTTAATAAAAAAATAAATTGGTTGTGAAACTGATAATTTTTTGAAGTTTTGTGTTTGAATTTGGTGACAACTAATTCACCCCCCTCTCAGTTATCTTGCATATTTCAAAAATTGGTATCAAAGCTTTGCTTCCTTGGTGAAGAAGCTTAACTGCTTAAGGTAGATCTGATGGCACAAAAATTGGTGACCCCTATGTTTGATGGATCTGACTATAGTGACTTGAAAGTGCAGATGAGAGGTTACATAATTTCTCTTGGTTATAAGACTTGTAAGGTTGTTGAGATGAAGTGTGTTTCTTTGGCAAGTGGCCCTACTACTACAGATGAGGTTTCCAACTATGAGGAGAATGAGAAAGCAAGGTATGTGATTTATAGTGCTTTATCTAAGATTGAGTGAACTAAAGCTATTTCTTTGGGAACTACTTATGAAGGAAATGATAGAGTGAAATTGACAAAGAAGTTCACATTAAAGTGCAAATATGAAAATTTGAAAATGAAAGAAGGTGAAGATATTGCAAGCTATTTCTAGAGGGTTGATCTTCCAACACATAAAATTAGGAATCAAGGGGGTACTCTAGAAAATGAAGCTATAATAGAGAAGATTATAATGACCTTATCAGAGAGTTACAGTGGTAAGGTCTCAATTATTGAGGAAGTGTATGATCGTAAGAAGTTTACTAAGAACAACTATTTGGCACCTTGACTGCATTTGAGATGAGAAAGTTTTGAAAGAAAGAGGAGAATACAAAGTCATCCTTTAAAGATACAAAGAAGAAGATGATCCATAGGATGATAGTTCAGATGAGCTGGAAGCAAATTTTATAAGGAATTTGAAGAAATGTATTGGTAAGTACCTAGGTATGTTACCTTTTAAATGTTTTAGTTGTGGAAATATTAGTCATTATGCTTCAAAATTTCCAAATAGAGTTGTACATAAGAAGAACATAGATAATAATAAAGATAGAAATGATAAGAAGTACAAGAAGTTCTATTATGTCCGAGAAGATGCTGAAATTTTTGATGATGAATCAGATTTTGAGGATAATGATGATGAATGTTTTTTTTTAGCTTTAGAGAATAAATCTATGTCTTCTAACTCTAGAAGATGTGCAAGGGAAAGTAGTTTGAAGAGAAAGAAGTACGAGAAGGAAGGTACTCTAGTTACTGCATTTCATGTTGGAAAAGATGAAGACTATTGGGTGATTGATAGTGGCTGCTCTAATTATATGACCAGAGATAAAAGTAAGTTCACTAAGCTTGAAAATTATGATGGTGGTTTAGTTATGTTTGGAGATAATTCTAGAGCAAATTTTGTTGGGAAAGGAACAATTATTTTTTATGGAAAACACATCACTGATGATTTCTATTATGTTAAAGGCTTAAGGCATAATATTTTGAGTATTGGAAAAATGTGTAGAAAAGGTTACAAGCTTTTTTTTTAGGATAACACCTTTGAGATTAGAAAAGGCTCTAGAACTATGGTTGCAGCAAGAAGAACACATGGAAATATTAATCAGCTTAATGGTGTTGATGGCTAGTGCCTTGTATCTCAAGTTAATGAAAGTTGGCTATGGCACCGAAGGATGGGACATGTAAATTTTGATAATATGATCAAGATCATTTCAAGAGAGGTTTTCTAAGATCTACCTAAGATCACAAAGCCTAATATTGTGTGCTAGTTGTCAGTTGGGAAAGAAAACTAAATGCAATTTTCAAGGAAAAGATTAGTGAACTACTAGAATGTTGGAATTGGTGCATACTGACCTCTATGGTCCTACAAGAACAAAATGTCTAAATGGTGATAGGTATTTCATGATCCTTGTTGATGATTATTCGAGAATGACATGGATTACATTTCTTAGAGAGAATACTAAGGCTTTGGATAGATTTAAAGTGTTCAACGAAAGGGTAGAGAATGAAGTAAACCTAAGAATTAAATGTTTAAGGTCTGATAGAGGTGGAGAATTCACTTCTAGTGAGTTTAATACATTTTGTGAAGAGCATGGCATTAAGAGACATTTTTCCACTCCTAGAACTCTCCAACAAAATGGAGTTGTAGAGAGAAAGAAAAAGACTATGTAGGAGGTTGCTAGAACAATGATGAAAGAAGAAAATTTACCTACTAAATATTGGAGAGAGGCAATCCGCACTTCTATTTATATTATTAATAGATTTTAGATCATAGGTAGAAACACTAAGACTCCTTATGAGTTGTTGACTAGTAAGATTCCTACTATGAAGTACTTTAAGGAGTTTGGTAGCAAGTGCTACATTAAAAGAGATGATGAGAACCTTGGGAAGTTTGATGCTAGATGTGATGAATGGATTTTCCTTGGGTATTCAACAAATAGAAAAGCTTACAGATGCTTTAATCAAAGATTGATGAAGATTGTTAAGAGCACAAAAGTGAAGGTTGATGATGACACACACAGATCAATTGAGATAAGTGAAATTGAACTAGATGAGCCTATCTGTGAACCTGTACTAGAAGATAATAAAGAGGAGGAAGAAGAAAATTTTGAAGAAGAGGAAGAGATTCTAGAACCTACTCCTAAAACTCATAAGTATGTAAAGAAAAATCATCTTGAAAACTAGATAATTGTAGATAAGAGTGAATGTGTAAAGACAAGAAGAAAAGTGGTGGTAGGTGAGGTAAATTTGTGTTTACTTCCAAAGATAGAACCTAATTTTTTGAGTGAGTCATGTAGATATAAGATTTGGGTAAGAGAAATGAAAGAAGAGTTGGAGAAAATAGAAAAAAATCAGAAATGGGAACTAGTTTCTAGACCAATAAACAAGAATGTTATTAGCACTAAGTGGGTGTTTAGATATAAATTGAATGAGAATGGTGAAGTTGTGAGAAACAAAGAAAGACTTGTATGTAAAGGTTATTCACAAGTTGAAGGCACAAGATTTGAAGAGGCATTTTCCCCAGTGGAAAAGAATGGGGGAATTCAAATGTTCTTGGCATTTTTTGCTTATAAAGACTTCAAGGTATATCAAATGGATGCCAAGTCTACTATTTTGAATGGAGAATTGGAAGAAGTGTAAATGCAATAACCAGAGGGATTTCAGCAATCAAATAAATCAAATATGGTTTGTAGGTTGAAGAAGGCATTATATGGATTGAAATAGGCTCCTAGAGCATGGTATGCAAGATTGGATAGATACATGACACAACAAAATTTTAACAAAGGCTCTATAAAAGGAAATCTTTATTTAAAGATTGAATGAAACAAAATGTTGATAGTAGTTGTCTATGTGGATGATATCATCTTTGGAGGAAATGAAAGTATGTGTAACAGGTTTGTGGAAGATATGCAAAAAGAATTTTAAATGTCTATGATTAGTGAGTTGAAGGGGATATTCATTTCATAATCTACATATGTCAAAGAGCTATTAAGAAGTTTCAAATGGATGACTCCAAACTTGTTCATACTCCTATGGTGATTGGATGCAAGCTGAGTAAAGATGATGAATCTGCTAAAGTTGATCAGAGCAAATACAAATCTATAATTGGTGGATTGTTGTATCTTACTACTACAAGACCAGATATCACACATTCAGTCTATTTGTTTGCTAGATTTTAAGAAAAACCAAAAGAAGCACATGTTATAGTTGTGAAGTGGATATTAAGATATCTTAAGGGCACTCTAGATTATGGCTTGTGGCATCCTAAGGATACTGACTTTACCTTGAGTGCATTCACTGGTGCATATTGGGCTGGTTGTGTTGATAACTAGAAGATCACAAGTGGTGGCATTTTCTTTCTTGGAGGTAGATTGGTTTCATGGCCTAGTAATAAACAATATTTTGTTTCTTTATCCATTATAGAAGTTGAGTAAGTTGCTACAATATCTTCTTGCACACAAGTTTTGTGGATGAAGCAATCATTGAAGGACATAGGAGTGATATGTGATGATACTATACCTATCTTCTATGATAATACAAGTGCTATAAACATTTCAAAAAACCTAGTAATGCATTCAAGGACAAAACATATATCTATTAGATATGATTTCTTGAGGGAAAAAGTATAGGGGAATGAAGTTAGATTGGAGTATGTGCCTACAAAGGATCATATTATAAAAATATTTACCAAGGATCTTAAGAAGGATACTTTTGAGTATCATAGGGAGAAGTTGGGGGTCATTGGCCCTCCTTCTTTGAACTAGGAGCACATAGAGGTGCATCAATCTAGTGTATCTATAGTTCTTCATTTATCTAAACTAATGGATGGGTCTACTTCATAGGGGGAGTAGAGATTTTCATTGTTGTAGTATGAGTTGTGTGGGTGCACTCCTAAGGGGGAGTGATCTGAGTTTTTGTTCTTTGTCATTGATGTTGAAGAGGGAGAGAGTGTCATGTAAAAATAAATAAAAGGAGAGAAAAAGAAGCTGAAAGGAAGAGATAATAGTGAGAATGTGTCTTTGATGGTTTTTCACATCATGTGTTGCCATCAATGACAAAGGGGGAGATTGTTGGAAGTATGAACAAGTTTCGTCTTGTTGTCATTAATGTTGTCATTGATGTCAACATACCACAAGATGTTGTAGGTTGTGCATGTATAGTTGAGATGTTGATGAGATGTTGTGAGTACATGGAGATATCTTTATGATGAGTTACCAAGTACTTTTGATAAAATTAATAAATAGAGAAGTTAGAGTTGTGTACATATGTTCAAAATGTGCTTTGGTATGTGCTCTGCATTTCTTCTTTGTTGATCCTATGCTTGTATGGATCAGAGGTGTTGTTTATGGAAATATGTTGGTGATATCTCCTACTTTATAGCTTTTGGTTTGATGGAGAGTGAAAGATATGTTCAGTGGTGTCTAAAATAGTTTTAAAAAGCTATTTGTCTATGGACTAGGAGAAATATTTCTCCTTTGTAGTCCTCCACTGGTTTGTTTCAAGTCTTGCAAATCTGGATGATGTCTTGTAATGGTGTTCTTTGTGTTATGGAAAATATGTTCATGGTTTGATGCTCTAGAAGTTGAGTTTAAAAGCTATTGTGTGTGTCTTTGTAGTCTAGATGGATTGGTGAGAAGTATTCTAAGCATTAAGGTTGTTATAGCTAATGCAGATGAGTCTAAAGGAATCCAAGATGTGTTATAGTGATTGGTGAACCATGTTACATCATCCGCATGCTATCTTCTTGATGTGGAAATGTGTACTTGAAATTTCTTGTGTGTTTTCATTAGGTTTGGCTAAATTGGTGTTTACACTTCATACAAAGGGTTAAGAATTAATTAAGGAAGCATGTGATTGATCTGAGACAATGTTTTGGGTCTTGGTTAAGTGTTGTTTTGGTCTACTATCATTCCTTTCTTCCGCGAGAATGTTGAGTTGTTGACCTAATTTGAATTTATGAAATGAAGTGTGTGTAGTTGACCTTGAAAAACTTTCTAAGGTTGAAGAGGGTATAAATACAAGTTGAAATGTTGTGAATGAATCAAGGAAGCCACAAGTTTGAGAAGGAAATTTGTGCAAAATTTAATTCAGGTAGCAGTACTTTAATGCATTATATTCTTAAAAGTAGTGAGTTGACAATGTCTACGATTCTTCTGACCAAGGTTGTGGATGAGTAATTTATTGTGGTGGATCTTTCTATAATCTTTTGTCTATGTAGGCAGTAAGCCTTTGTATCCAAAAAGTGAGTCCTTTTGGATAGTGATCCCTTGGTAGTGAGCCTCTTTGTATTCAATTTTCCAATTAATTTATATTGTGAGCTAATACTCAGTATGGTTTTCCCTTATTGGGTTTTCAACATAAAATCTTGTGTCTCTTATGTTTATTTCTCTTTTTGTTATTTTCATTTCATGTTCATACTTAGTAACAAAATAAAGTGGTTGTGAAATTGATAAGTGTTTGAAGTTTTTTGTTTGAATTTGGTGACAACTAATTCACCCCCCTCTCAATTTTATTTTTCCTTTAAACAGTAGGAAGAGAGGTGTCAAAGGTATGGTCCATACCTAGTGAGCTGATACCAACACTAGAAGTAAGAGAACTTGATAACCCAAGATCCATAATGAGTGTTTTATTATGGGGTTCCATGAGTCTCGCACTTCTTCTAACCACAGTATTAGTACTAGCACACCAAGTACTACATATCATACAAGGGATAAACCAAAAAAAGTACAATGAACACAATATCATGTGCTTGCAATTACACTTGAAATTTCAGATCCTGAAACTAGAGAGTCAAAGTCATTAGGGACTAAGATGCCAGGAAGGGCATCTTCATCCTTCTTGTGAAATTCTAATGTTCCAAGGACTAAAACAAATAGAAAACAACATAGAGATACTTCTGAGGAAAAAATACTAAGAGGGACTAATATGCCAGGAAGGGTGTTTTAGTCCCAATAGAGGTTTTATAAGAAAAACAACAAATTTTGGATTTTCTATAGTCTTAACAAAATTTCCTATTCAGGATGTTGATGTTTAGAAACAAAAATTATGTCAATGAATGCAAGGAAAAGTAACTAGGAATAAGAAATTGAATGCAATATTGAATGTTTCTAAATGCAATTAAGATGATTATCAATGCACTTTTGAGTTTTTGAATGAAAGAAAATGATGGAAGAAAGTAAAAATGCAACTTATACACACTTTCACTAATGCAAATATAAGAAACCCTAAATTCAATTTCACTAATGCAAAATTCAATGAAAGAATGAATGCAATCTAGATCTAACAACTTTAATGGACTCCAAATTAGAAAATTAATGCTCAACTAGGTCAGGTTCACCAAAATGAATTGTAGGATAAAGGGGAAAGGAGGGTACTTTCCTACTCTATCTTGGTCATTCAATTATAAATCCTAAGCACCTATGCACATGACAAGGCTCCATTAGCAAGCAAGGTGTGTTATGCTGGGTAGCCTTGAATTAATAGTTTGAGCATCACAAGGTTAGGAAGTTGTGTTATACCAAACCCTTATGAACAATAATGCTAGTAAAATTTTGTGTTCAAGGGTATTTCACTTCTTTCATCTAAGGACTTGTTCTTAGGGAACGCAGTGTGTCACATCACCACTAAGAGTAAATTTGTACACTAAGAAATATCACTCTTGGAGGACATCAAACCCAATGAAACCACCAAGAAAATAATGCATTAGAAGGAAAATGAAAATCACACCATGAAATATGACAAATTTCAAAAAATATTATCGATGTATGCCTCCACTTTCAAGTGGTTACTAACACCATTGTTGTGATCCATTTCTTTAAAGTATCCAATCTTCAATCATAAGACATGAGAGCTTCCTCAAAAATCCCTATGCAAAGTCATATGTTTTTAAAATAAAGCTATGCCATGAAAAAGGAGGGAGGGGTTTCCCCCAAAAATACATAAGGGATTTATGGATTTGAGGTCAGTATGTCTTTGCTACAATGTTGTAATATAGCTTAGAAATGTCATCATTCCACAAATACTCATAGAACTAGAAGAATGAAACATAGAGAGAGAGAACACAAAAAAATCCTTTTGGGTCAACATGGAAGAGATCTAAATGTCTCAACGCCTTGTATCATCCCCAAAAGGAGAACACAAGACAAATGAAAAAGGTCAAATTTTTACAACATAGAGAAGAATGTAGATACATATAGAGGAATGCACAAAAAGTGAGAGATACATAAAAAGAAACAACATGAGGGATCATGTTATGCACATCCAATCACATAAAGACATATGAAAATAAAAATAATGCAAAAGAATAGTAAGGAACATGGGAGTCAACCTATAGCAAGTTGTCTACATCCCAATATTTTTCAATAAATATGGAAGGTGGGAAAATTTCCAAAGGAACAATGACAAGTGTCGAACTATGTGAAGCACCAAGTTCAACACTCTTATCATCATTCAAGTTCATGGAAGAAGAGGAAAAATAATTTGACTCATTATGCAATTGCTCATCAATCTTTCGCAATATCAATGTCATCATCTAGATTAATCACAATAGGAGGTCGCATGCTAATGTTATTTAAGGGTTCTTGTTTACATTGCAATGAGGGTATAGAGTCATCATGCATAGCTTAAACAAGTTTGAATTTTTATTTTATATGTTGTTTGTTTCCTATTTAGCTTGTAACATACAAGCAATAGAATGATGTCTATTCCTATGATCTCTAACATTTCAATTTTGTTTCAATCTGTTGCCAATTTGTGATTGTGTAGGAGCAGGTTTTCCAAGCATAGGCTTCTTTTCTTCCCTTAGGGGAGGAATGAAAAGAACCATGGGAATTTTTTCAACCATTTTCTCTTTATCTTTGAAATCATTTTTGATTTTAGGAGGCACAATGGGATTATTTTTTATCTCGTGGTCTCTTATAGGAAATTGTAGGATAATTTGTCATAGGTTATTCTTCAATTTTTGTAAGGAATTTTTCTTTAATCATTGGTTCATCAAGGATGGATGGAGGAATGTTTCTAATGGATAATTTTATTGTGTGCTTTGCCTTAAAATTTTGATATTATTTTTAAAAGTACTCTTCACAAGGATTAATAGGTTCAATAGGATCAAGAAAAAATAAATCCAATGAAATGCTCCCATGAGAAGGCATTGTATTAAAGCCACTATGATGCATTGTAAATATTTCATTGATAAAGGGAAACTTTAAACATTTATGCACAACTAATGGGATGAAATTCATGGAGCAAAGCCATGGATAGCCTAACTTCACATGAAATTGTTCCAATGACAGAATGATGGTGAATTAGACATTTAATGTTTTTGGTTCAACTTTTAAAGGGAGATTTATCAAGCCCAACATTGGACAAGCAAAATCATTATGCGTTTTGATCCATGCTTTCAATTTTTCATATGTATCTTGATAAAGTTCATGCACAAATAGGAATTCTTCAATAATCACATTCTCTACACAGATGGGGTCAATTGATATCCCATTAGTAGGTTTCTCATTGATTCTTCCAGCTATGTAAAGATGACCATTGGGTACATGCTTGATTGTGTCATTTTGTGAGAAATCAATATTAAGAGGCATTTTGGTTGAGCCCTTACAAGGTTTAGCTTCAATAAATTCCACCATTTTATTTGGTTCATCTACATTTTCATCTTTTATGTTTTCATCATCTATGTCAACATTCATCACATCATTCTTGGGTATGTGGGTATGTGTAGGGTATGTGTCTTACAAAAAATTTTTACCCAAAATTGATGAAATGAAAAGGGTTTTTAAAGGAGACTCTCAAATTTCCACCAATATAAATTCTACTTTACTTTGAATTTAATAAATAATTATTATTCATTTTCTATTTGAATTACGACTAAAGTTTTGATTGATAGGCCGATTGAAAAGCATCTCTAGCTTTCAAATGATATTCATTTGTCACATACGACTATATTTTTTAAAATTTGTTAAATAAGATAAATAATTCTCCATTCAACATGCTCATTTTCTCCATTATGGACAAAAGTCAATTCCATCGAACTAAAAGAATTTGTTGATTGACATCAGCCACTTTCTGCTCCGATCAAAATCTTCCGAAAAGCATCTCTCAAGAGCGAAAGAATAGCCAGCCCTTCCACCAGGTTGATGGTCTGTATCCCTTCATATATGAAAAGAGGAAAATCACTGAGCCCAAAGAATCCCTACCAATCCCCCCAATACCAGCCGGACCCGGAGAAGACCCATCAGTATTAATCTTCAAAACACCGCCAGGGGGAAGTTGCCATTTCCATCCCTTCAATTTTTTGCTTCTCGCGACGTCCTCTCTTAGCCCTATTCAAGGCCAGGGATGACCCTTGAATCCCCAATCTCTCCACCAGCTCATCCCTTTTCACCGTGGGAAATCCACTTCACACCTAGCTTCCACTGTTTCTTGCACCATGCCCAGTAATGCCAAATTTGTTGCACCAGTCTCTGTTCCCCACGAAATAATTGTGTTCCAGCCAGATCTGCCACAATAAAAATATAGGCCCAACAAACCACACCTCCTGCAAAAAAGGGCCACAGAAGGGGGCGCCCCATCCTTGCCAAAACTCAATAGCATGAACACAAGGAGTTGTCCAAACACCCCACCAGAAGTGCCAGAACGAAAAAACAAATGGGTAGAGTCCTCCTCATTGGCCCCACACATAACACAAACTGAAGGACCGTGGAAACCTCTCTTCCGAATGTTATCCAAGTCAAACACTTATTCCAGCCAACAACCAAACAAAACAATTACATTTTGGCCAAGAAAGCTTATTCCAGACCTTCTTCCACCACTGAATTTCAGGCCCAACCAACCTATGAGACAATAACCTTATCTACAGTGTAGGTCCCCATAGGATTGGGGGACCAGGCAAGCACGTCATCATAGCTACAACTAGGATACTTTCTGTGCAAACCAACATCTGGCCACTCATCTGGGGTCTTCCACTTGGTGACCACAAGGGAAAAAGGTCTTAAAATCACTCACCCGTGACCAACCGGCCTCAAGAAATCTCAGACAAAGATTCAACAGGTTGGGAAACTGAGAATGATGGGAGGAAACCCATCCCAAGAATCATACCAAAATTGGACCTCTGTCCCCTTCTTGCAGATCCAAAATAATCCTTCCTTAATATAGCCCCTTTCTTGAGGGTGCCCCATATCACAGAGCCCTTCCCCACAAGGGGGTACCTCGAAACATCAGAGGGATCCCTGGGAGATACTTCTAATGGCCCAACTCTTATCCTGCTCATTACACCACTGCCAATACAATTTAGCAGCCAAGCCTCCCCATCAAAGCCGACTGCCTCAAGCCAAGTCCACCATGGACTACAAACCAGCTCCCATCTAACCAAACTCCATTTGGAGGACTCCAAGCAACCAGCCCATAAAAATTGTCGCGCCACATAATCAATAAGAAAGCCCATAGGGGCAACCTGGAGCATGCATCTATAAATGGGCAGAGCCTGCACCACCGACTTAATCAACTGGACATGATAACCATCAATGAGTCCATGGTTAACTTTCCCCCGAAATTTATCCAAAATAATCTGCCAAGACTCCCTAGGAAGTCTACTCACCGAGATGGGAATGCCAAGGTAAGTCAAAGGGAGAGTCCCGATCTGAAATCTCATAGTGTGGGCAATACTTTGTTGAATGGGGCCCGGGGTGTTGAAAAAGAAAATGGAAGATTTTCCCTCATTAATCTGCTGGCCGGAGGCAACCAGATAAACATCCAAGACTCCTCGTAAATGAGAGGCCTCTCTCATTGTAGCCACCCCCATCAAAGCAGTATCATCCACAAATTGTAAGTGAGTCTGCGGAGGTAAGGTGCCACCCCACCTCCACCCTTGAATGAGACCAAACTCCACACTCCATTTAATCCATCTCCCCAAACCTTCAGCCAAAAGAATAAACAAGTAAGGGGAAAGAGGATCACCCTGACGAAGCCCCCTAGAAGCACCAAATAGCTCAGAGTGGCTCCCGTTGATAAGCACTAAGAAAGAGACTGAAGTAACACAACTCAAAACCGTGAATCCATTCTTCAGCAAAACCAAAAGCACCAAGAACGCGCCGAAGGAAGGACCACCTAACTCTATCATAAGCCTTCGCCATGTCCAGTTTGATAAACATTGCTTTTTCTTTAGAGTTGGCCATAGAATGGATGACCTCAGTTGCAATAACAATCCCATCCAAAATTTTCTTGCCAGCAACAAAACCACTTTGTTCTTCGGAGATCAATTCCTCAAGCCCCTTCTTCAACCTGTCAGCAATAAGTTTAGAAATAATTTTATAGATTACATTGCATAAAGAAATGGGGGCTTAACCTATTAGCCCCCTCACTCTTGGGAATAAGAGCCAGAAAAGTAGCATTTAGAGCCCTTAACATCTGCTTATTTGTGAGATTCATGAACCACAGAGGAGGTCAGGTTTGATGATATCCCAGAATTCTTGAAAAAACTCAATAGGGAAGCCATCAGGACCAGGCGCCTTCCCTTTTTCATATTAAAAACAATCCCTTCAAGCTCTTATATCACTCAAGAGTTGTCTATTCAACTCTTACAAGAAAGAATGAAGTCCTCCCTAAAAAGAGATTCAAAGTACTGCACTGCCTCCCAGGAGAGAGATCTCCCCTGTCATTCACTAGACCAGAGATAGAATTGCCATGGTGCCTGGCTTTCACAAAATTGAAGAAGAAAGCTGTATTTTTATCCCCTTCCTAAGCCACTCAATACGAGCCTTCTGCTTCCAATATATTTCCTCTCGCAGTTCCCATTCTTCCCTTTCCCATTTCTAAAAGCTAGGAACTGAAGCAACTCAGGAATGACCCCATCCTCCCTTAACCTCCTTGTGATACCATCCAAAGATGCCTGAGAAGACGCCTTTGCATGGAAGACATTCCCAAAATACTGATGATTCCACTGTTTGAGCTCAAATTTAACATATTGAAGTTGTTTAGAAAAGCATACATTGTAGTACCATAGGCTGGTCTACCTTTTTTCCACCAATCAGACACCAAGTCATTCAAAGAGGGGTCCCACAACCACATGAGTAGGAACTTAAAAGAGGGAATATGAGGCACATGAGTTGACACAGTAGCAAGCTTAATAAGCCAATGGTCTGATCCTCTCCAATCCAAGATCTCAGAACAAGATGACCACATCCCTCCAACCCAGTAACAAGAGACCAAAAACTGATCTAATATTTCTGCAATGCAAAACTCACCAATCCGACGATTGTTCCAAGTGAACTGATTGTTGTTGGGTTTGATATCAACAAGATTCAAGGAATTGATATTGTCTCGAAGCAGCAGTGCAGAGGGCTCCAACCTTCCAGTGCCACCATGCTTCTCAGCCAGCTCACAAATAGCATTGAAGTCTCCAGCCAAAATCCATGGATGGAAAGGCAACATGCTACGAATAACCTGATATGGGACCACAAACCTTGTTTACCTAAAAATATGTAGGAGCATAAATATTAGAAAATAAAATAACTTCCCCTGACTCAAAACTAGAAGCAATCATAGACATAGAGGATTTAGAAGAAATCCACCAAAGAGGCCGATTCTTTGAGGATTCCAAAAACATGCCAGTCCCCCCGAAGCTCCATGAGCTCCAATGCACTAGCACTCCCCGCTCCTCCACAACTTAGGTGCCAAACTTTGCATATTCTCAATTATGACTTTTGATGTGAACTTGGACTCGTTTGCCAAACTGGGTGATTTAGTCCTAGTTTAGATTTTTTGGATGAATCTAGAATCTACAACCGATACACCAGGATCTATGAAAAATTGTTGAAAAGTGGTATACTAGGAATCATATGCCCAAGGTGGAAATTTAGTCCTCGTATTAGGGTTTGGATGAAACTCTGGTATCCTATAGTTATCTTCTATAGCTTCTCTCCTATCCAATATTTGACTTTGAAAGTTTGAATTCCTATTTGTAGGTGACTTTCCATGAAGATGACTTCTTGACAACTTTGTTCAATCTTAAAAATTCATCTTCATAGGATCGTCAAGCCTCAAAACACCTAGATCTACAATCACACATGTAGAGGAAAAAAATGTTGATTTGTTAGTGGATAGGGGTTTAGTCAAACCCCATTTTGGTAATCTAACCTTAAATTGAAATGAAACGGAATGAAGGAATGATGAATGAACAACATGTGATGTTACAACTCATCAAAACATTGTTACAAAGGCTAAAAACTTATGTGAAATAGCTAGCATGTTTGTAGATCTTGACTCTTGATTATTGTAGGATATAATATCTTTAAATTCTTGCTTAAATCATGAAAGCCTACATCACAAATGTTAGCTAAAAAACACACATGATGCATGATCATGTTTGAATCTTGAATATGGCTAAAAAATTCTTGATAATCACCCCTTGAATGCTCTTGAGTTCTCTTGATCACAAATTTTCTACAATTCTTGAATACTTGAAAGCTTAGGAGATATTATGTTAATTAACCTTGTATTTGTACTTGTTTATGCCAAATTTCTTGAAATTACAACACTACAAGCTAACATTAGATCTAGGAGAATAAAATCCTACTAGGAATTGAATTGAAATAGGTCCAACCTAGAGAAAAAATCATATACCAATTAGGGCGTATGAGTCCTAGTAGCCTAAACATGGTACATAAATTTCAAGAAAAGATAAGTTCTATGCCATATTTAGGATCAAGCCAGAGAATTCAGTGGGACCCATTGGCCTAAGGTAGTGTATGAGTCCCAGATCACTAAATCTCGGAAAAATAGCACAAAAACATGAATTATGATTGGTTACTAGTTAAGTGTTTGGATTATCCTTATAGTAATGCTTTAAATAAGGCTTGTGGATGCAAAATAGGACCAAATAAGGCATAAAGAAGCCCAATTTTAGTAGGGAGGGCCCAAACAATTGTGAAAATGTAGAGGGATACATAAATCTTTTAAACTACATTTAGCCCCGACTTTAGTAAGAGGAGGAACTTGCTTCAAACTCACACTAAAGTAGAAAAAATTGCATCAAGAGGGGTCCCAGTGTATCAATGCTAATGAGATAAGATGACAATGATCAAGATAGTTGTACAGGCCCCCAAGATTAAGATCATATGGCAAATCAACATAGGAATAAAATAACACATGTGTGAATAATGTATGAAGCAACAACAAGATTAAAACATACACTATCAAAGACATAAAGAAAAAAGAAAAATAAAAATAAAAGGGGTGGATCAAGCCTTGACCTTTTGTCCAACACAATGTGGATAAGATCTAAGTTTTTTTTCCAAAAACATTTATAAGTGGAATGTGATGTCCACTATGAAACCCAAATGCACACTCACAAGGGCTAGTGGAAGCTTAGGTTAACCACTAGGTGAGACACATGCACACATGGCTGGTATGCACTTACACACACAAGTAAGTGGCTATTGGAAAGTCACACCTAATTTTAGCTCCCATGTGCTAACCATACCAAAGCTATACCTCTTCATAACTTTGATAAGGTGTCACACAACACGAAAAATAGGATTCACAAGAAAATCAAAACTTCATATGGTTGAAACTCATGAATAAATAGGATGGCTCCACAAGAAAGAAAAGTTTTTTATGAAAGGTGACCATATCACAAATATTGTAAATGTGAAATAGTGTAAGGTTCATTAAAAGGGGTTTTTCTTAGTTCATGTAAGGTCTTAACTTAGGGAACATCATTCCTAATGTCTCCAAGAGAGAATCAATTGAAGAATGGAAGATTCACAACTTAGGGGATGCAATGTGTCGCATCAAGCCACGAAGAGAAATATAATATGCTAAGAGAGATCATTCTCTTAAGGGAAATCACACACAATTTCACCACAAATAGAAAGATGTATTGGATGAAGTAAGAAGAATACACAATGAAACATGAGTTGTAAAATGAAAAAGAATAATGCCAATGAATGCCCCCACTTTAAATAAATTTCTAAACACCATGTTTTGAGCAATTACTTAAAAGTATCAAATGAAAAATGCTAACAATAAAGAGGACATGAGGGCTTATTTGGAAATCTCTATGCCAAGTCATATGTTTCCAAATGAAACTGAGTCATGAAAAGGGGTTAACCACAAAATGAAATCCAAAAGTCACATAAGGGATCCATGGATTTTGGGTTAGTATGTCTTTGCTATAATGTTTTTGGAGAGATCAAAATGTCATATTTCCCCAAATACTCATGGAATGGGAAGAATGACACAAAGAGATCAAAAAATAAATTAAAAGCTTTTGAGCCAACATGGAAGATACCTAAATGTCTTGATGCCTTCCATCCTCTCCAAAGGGAAAACATAAGAGAAAGAAAAAAATAAAGAAAAATATTTTGGGTCAACATGGAAGATACCTAAATGTCTCGGCGTCTTTCATCATCCCCAAAAGGAAAACACAAGAAAAAGAAAAGAATAAAGGAAAATATTTTGGGTCAACATGTAAGAGACTTAAATGTCTCGACGCCTTATGTCATCCCCTAAAGGAAAACACAAGACAAAGAAAATAATAAAGAAAGGTATTTTGGGTAAACATTATGGAAGAGATCTAAATGTCTTTACACCTTGTGTAATCCCAGAAAGGAAAATAAAAGATAGAAAATATAAAAAAATTGTTCAACATATAAAATAATATAGATACAAATAGAGGAATGTCACAAAGAGAGAGATACATCAAATAGAGCATACAGGGAGATTACATTACGCACATGAAATGACACACATAGCATAAAAAATAAATAAAGACAACACTAGTAAGGCACATGTGATTCAACCTATAGTAGGTTACTCACATCCCAATCTTGTTCATCGTATTTAGAAGGTAGAAAAATAGCTAAAGGGACAAAAATGAGTGTAGTACTAGGTTCGTCACCAAGCTCAACACTTTTCTTAGGGGAATTGTCATTCAAGCTCATAGAAGAGGAAAATAATGAATTTAATTCATTATGCAATTCTTCATCAATTTTAACAATCTCACCATCATCACCCAAGTTAATCACAATAGGAGGTTAAATGATAATGTTCAAAGAATTATGTAGCTCTTGTTGCGGTATAAGATCTTTTCATTGTGGCAAAGAGGGAGACTCATTAGTTATTGCTTCACCTAAGTTTTGATGTTGATTTTCTTTGTTGTTTCCTTCATTTATCCTTTAGACAATATCACAATATCTACGCCTATGCTCTCTAGCATTTTTTTTTCTTTTGGTATAATTTTCAAGTTGTGTTTGTGTAGAAGTGGGTTTATCAACCATAGGTTTATTTTATTCCCTAAGGGGAGGAATGAAAGGAACCATGGGCGGTTGTTCAACCACTTTCTCTTTATCTTTGTAAACTTGTTTTATTTTAGGAGGCATGATGGTATTGTTTTGATTGTCTTGGTCATTTGTGGGAGATAGAGAAAGGGTCTGTCTTGGTTTTTTCTTGGTTATTTAACATGACTTTTGGTTCTATCATGGTCTTCACAAGGATAGGAGGCCCAATCATAGTTTGAGGCATGTTTCGAAGGGATATTTTTTCTATGCATTTTTCCTTAAACTTTTGATAGGATTTGACAAATAAATATTCATGAGGTTTAATAGGTTCCATAGGCTTGGGCCAAAATAAATCCAATGAAAAGTTCCCATAGGAAGACACAAGATTAAAGCCACTATGGTGCTCATTAAATATTTCATTATCAAAGGGGAACTTTAAACATTTATGCAGAATCGATCAGATGAATTCCATGGAACGTAGCCATGGATAACCAAGCTTCACATGGAATTAATCTAATGCTAGGATGATCAAGAATTAGACATCTAATTGTTTCAATCCAAATCTTAGAGGAAAGGTGATTGATCCCATCGTAGGGAAAGAAAAACTTTTTTTTTTGTCCATGCTTTCAGTTTTTTTATATGTTTCTTGATAGAGTTCATGCACAAGTAAGAATTCTATAGTGATCACATTCTCTCCATAGATAGGATCAATTAATATCCAATTAGTGGGCTTGTCATTGATGCGGTCGACTATGTAAAGAAGGCCATCAGGTGTGTTTCCAATGAAATCTTTTGATGAGAAAGCAATGTCAAGAGGCATTTTATTTTGGAATTTATGAGGTTGATTTTTGATCAACCAACCATAGTATCTATAGGATTTTGTTCCTTACTATCCATTTTTTCATCATTCATGTCAGCATTCATCACATCATTCTTTTTAATTTCACTAGCTTTGACAAATGAAATATTATGATTTCGCATGGGGTTGGTAAATATTTGTAGGTTTGGGTTGGGAGGTGCAACAAACTTGTTTCCTTGACCATTAACACTGCCAATTTGAAGTTTATTAGAATCAATGAGGTCTTGCACAGGATGTTTAAGATGCTTACAATTTTTGTATCATGTACATTTTGTCATTGATAATGACAATAGGAATTTGATCTAAAATTTGAGAATATGGCTTAGTAGGATAAGGAGTTTTTATGGGAGGTAAGGAGATCATTTTCCATTCTAGAAGTTAGATAATTGTGTTATGGAGGGTATCAAGTAAGGGAGTAAATTATCTAGCTAGATCCCCAAATGTTAAAGGAGTTGTCTTCTTTATAGCAACCACTTGGGTATAAACATGTTGGATTTGTTGAGGGGGATTTAGTTGAAGAAATTATTTATTGAATTTCCTAAAAGGTTTGTGTGGAAAATGATTTTGGTTTCCCAAGGGTTTCTCTTACTCTTCTAGGTTTTTCACATAAAAGGAGAGGAATTGGGGCCAAAATGCTAATGTCTACTCTCAAGATTAATGTAAAGAGGGATAAAATATGCCTAATTTTAATGTCTAAATTCAATAAAATAAAAAATAAAGATGTCTTATTGATGTTAAATATAATAAATGTGAATTTTTAGAAAACATAGTGTTGTATGCAAACATGAACTAAATGACCTAGAACTGACGATGAAAAAAAACAAGAATCTATAAATCTAAATGTGTGCACCTAGAGGCTGAAAAAGGATGGAATGAGGGTATGGAATTCTGATAAAATTGATGCAAAATTTGATTGGGACACTTGTGCCAATTTGGGCGACTTCATCTTAGATCTTGAAAAACTTGTCTAGATCCCATTTCGGCCAAATGGGTATCCAAATCTGCAAAAACATCTAAAATAAAAGCTTAGTGGGACTAAGTGACCACTGTTGGTGACTTATTCCACTTTTGAATTTCTAAAAATTTGAAAGTGGAAATGGAAGCCCTCGGTCTGTACTCTTGTTTCCCACAGCTGTCCTCTTCTAAAACTCTAACTTTTAGGCCTGAAAGAGCATTCTTATTGATATTTTGACTTGTTCAATAAGGAGATTTCTTCAATGAGCCTTAAACATAATCTTCAATGATGTTCAAACCCTCAAAGTTCCTAAATCTACAAATGCATAATGAAAGAGAAAGAAATGGTGAATGCTAGGGCATGGGGGTTTGCCTTAGTCAAACCCCTTTTTAGGCAATTAAACCAGATAAAGAAATATTGTAATGAAGCATGCAACAATGGATTTAATACCTTTCCATGATGTTTGATATTGAATTTCTACAGTAAAATATGAAGAGTCTACCCTTGAATGTCCTTAGAGGCTATCACGATGACTTGCAATGATAAAACCATAGCTCGCTTGACTTGAGAACATGATGAATGATGGATGAGTGATGATGAGTTATGAATTGGGTCAAATGAGAGGGAAAACCCTATATTTATTCACAATTATACCCTAATTCCTGAAAATACCTCATCACAAGACGAACTTAGGTCTTAAGGAATAAAAAATTGAAAGAAATTTAAATTTATTTCAATTTTTGAGTGAAATTGGACTAATTCACCACCAATGGAAACTTAGTCCACTTGGGAATTTTTAAGTGGATGTTGGGAATTGTGAGAAATTAAATAATGTTTATCGAGTTCTTCTTCAACAAGACACTTAAGTAAGGCTTGTAAGTATATAAAGGGGTCATCTAAAGCATAAGAAAGGTGTAAATATTGATAAAAAAACCTGGGAAACAAGAGTTTAAAACACTTTGAAATAGGTCTTGGTAAGGTTATTTAGGTGAATTATGATATTATGGTTTTAGAAAAACATGAAGATGTGTTACAACACCTTTACAAGACATCAATAATTGCATTTTATTCAATTTTCAAGGGCCTAAGACCTAATGTGGATGTGTAAAACACCTCACAACACCAAATCAAGGCCTCATTAAGTCTGATTTGTCATTGATTATTCGCATATCAAGAAAAGTATACACTTTTTGGTGACACATTAAGCCCCCACTTTAGTGAGAGGATGAACTTTCTTCAAACTCATGCTAAAGTAGATATTCAAGAAGATTCCAATCATAACAATGAAAATAACAACGAATGACAAAGATCAAACAAGGTTGTACAAGCCCTAAGAATCGAAGATCCTAAGTCAAGCCAACATAAGTGCAAAAGGACACACATAAGGTGAATGATTTGCAAGAAGACAAGATATATGATCATACAATGCCAAGAACTAGAAGGACATGAAAATGGGGTGGATCAAGCTTCGATTGTTTGTCCAACACATTGTGGATTAGATCTAGGATTTTTTGTTCACAAAAAAGAGATGTATACTTAATCTGAGGAGATCATGGCTCTCCATTGGGTGAGAAGGCCTAAGTATACTCACTCTGAGGCCATAGGATTTTTGGTTGTCCATAGGGTGATAAATCCCAAAAGATGGCTATGGGGAAAGTTGTCCCTCAGAATGGGCTTCCCACTCAACCATACTAAAGTTATACCTCCTAATAACATTAATAGGGTGCAACAATGAAATTTATTTTCGAGTTCCATGATGTAAGAAAAACTTCATATGCTTGACACTCAAACATGATGGCGCCATAGGCATGCAAGTTGTATTATGCAGGGTGGCCATCTAACAATTGTTGTAAATGGTAAAATAGTGCAAGGAATGTTCAAAGGGATTTTGCTTAGTTTTTTGAAGGTCTCATCTTGGGCAACATTATGCCTAATGTTTCCAAGAGAGGAAAAGTGAAAATGGTCTCTCCTATTTCCAAGAGAGGTCAAGTGCAAGGTCTTGTCATGGGGAACATTATTCCAAATGGGTCCAAGAGATGGAATCACACAATAAAATGTGAGTGTCAATGTATGCCCCTACTTAAAAAAAAAATTGAAGCATAGATTTTTGGTTCCTATGGACTTCTCCAGCTCTTCTAGGAATTTTCAACTAAAAGGAGAGAGATAGGACCCAAAAAGGCTAAGGGTTCATTCAAATTTATGTTATGAA